>JAMPIV010002478.1:0-89252 GCA_024509875.1 Oreohelix idahoensis
TTCCCGTCAATAAATGTCTTGAAACATGCCTGCAGTGTCAAAGCATCCTTGATTACTGCATGTGAGAGTATGGGTTGCAGGATCTACATCTATACGAGCCTAAACACATTCGCGTCTTCATTCGCACCCACACTCAACTCATCATACGCTCGCACTACACATCTAACAACATGTAAACTGTCTTGGGCCAGTGATCACCTCAACAAGAAGAAAAAGACAGTTACATTTCTGGTGGACCAGTTACGTGGGCTCTTATGATACATTTCTTGTCGCCAATGTGGCCTAGAAACTTACATTTCTGATGGACCAGATCTGTGGGTTTAAAAAGAACAGAGCGAGCATTTGACATTATTGTTGACATTTATGGATTCAGAAATTTACATTCCTGGTTGGCTGTTACATGTATGATGTCTCCAGTTTTGTCGAGAAAGTTACAAGAAGGACAAGTACACATTACACTTCTGATCTGTGGGTCTAAGCTACACACGGGACAGCCGTAACACAGCGCTAATTCTACACTTGCAAGTTTTGGCTACAACAGGACAGATATAGGTCATCAACGGTTGACACAAATAAACAGTACGAGCATTTATATTATAATGCTACATAAAGCATAACAAGACAAGTATTGAAGTGAACTACTAGGCATTTGCTACGTGGACCATAACTGCATAGAAGGCGGGTTCCTATTGTAAACAGTACTGCGGGTTGTTACACGTTTCATTCAACAACAGACTTTTCTAGGTCAGAGCATTCAAGCTACATTGTTGGAGGTCAAGTGTCGGTAAACAGTACGTGAAATTGTAAACATTCAATGTGCAAGCCCTAATTTGAGAAGGTCATAGTAACTTTGGTTCGTGAATACCACTTTATGTTACAGTGGATTTGACGTTCAGTGCGCGTTTGACATTTCGTTTCTGTGTTCGCAAGGAGCAAGAAATTTATTTTAGTTTCAGCTGTGACTGAACTTGTTCTGCAACACATTGAAATTGATTGCTATATGTTTATGTCACTTCTACTGTTTTGTGTATTTTTCTGCGGGTTTTTCGGTTGGTGGGTCTTACGGTAAATATGCCACTTGATCGAGGCTTACTGTAAGCGGTCTGTAGGTGCAAATTTTCTTAATTTGGAAATTTGCTAGTGACCATTGGTCGCTATTGATGTTAGCTGTGATGTAATTGTACTTAACGTTGTTTTTGTAATATTTTGTCTGTTTTTCAGTTTTGATTGTCGATTTGTTTTGTTTGTATTCTGTAGGTCTCTCCTTTCTTGTGTATTTCTCTACACATTTTTGGTTAAAACAGTGTTGCCATTTGTATTGTTTTGTATTTTTGTCTTTGTAATTTTTTTTGGTTGTACTACATTACTGTCATGCACAGTCTACATACACATACTTGGTCATGTTTTGATATTATTGATAAGGTAGACTCTTCATATAGAGTTTGTTAAATAATATTATATAAGATATTTATACAAGTTCTTTGATAAAAGACTTGTTATCTACAAAGATTGAGACAGTAAAATAAAGTGGAGTGAGTATACAAGTCTAGCATTTCAGACTTGTCTCCCATTGAAGTGGGATAAGGTAATTTATTTAATTTTTTTTCAGGTTTCTGATCTCATTAGACAGAATGTCTACATTGGATTTCTTCATCCAGCAAGGGTTGACCCTTGGTAAGTCTGGTAAAGAATTGGAAGAATATTCATCTGCTCAATTCGCCATTGCATTAAAGTCAGAAGAAAAGAAACAAAAAGAGGAAATTAAATTGAAAGCAGAAGCTGAACTAAAGAAGCTAGAAGCTGAGAATAGAAGATTAGAACTTGAAGAAAGAAGGTATCAAAGAGAGGCTGAGGAGAGAAAAGCTCAAGCTGCTGCTGAGGAGAGGAAAGCTCAAGCTGCAGCTGATGAAAAGAAAATTCCAGATGGAAAATGGAAGACAAAAAAAACTTCAAGCTTCTTCAAGCTGCTGCAGAGGAAAAAAAACTTCAAGCTGCTGCTGAGGCTGAAATTAGAAAAATGGAACATGAGGAAAGAAAACAGAAGATGGAACTTGATGAAAAACTCGCAATTTTGGAGTTAGAGAAATTGAAATTGGCGAGTACGGGTGCTCAGCAAACAACTTCGAGTACGACAAAGGAGTTTGTTAGTAGGATTAAATTGCCTCATTTCAATCCTTTAAAGGATGACGTAGCAGATTATCTAGATAGATTCCAATTTTTGTGCGATACGCATAACATAAAAAAAAGGAAAAATATGTTGAACAACTGATGCCATTTTTTACAGGTGACACAGTGACTACTCTTATGACAATAGACGAACATGAGAGGACTAATTATGATGTTGTCAGGGCAGCATTACTAAAGAAATACCAATTAAAACAAGAAGACTATCGTCTTCGTTTTTTAGGACAATGTTGCCAGAAAATGGAGTAGATTTCTCTGATTTTGTTACAAAGATACGTCGTACATTTACACGATGGGTTGAGTTGTCTCAGATTGAGAAAACATATGAAGGTCTAATGGACTTATTATTGCGAGATAAGGTTTTGTCATCTGTTAATGATTCTTTTCTTGCATTCCTTCATGAGCGTAAGCCTAAAAACTTAAAAGAAATGGAGGAATACTGTTGTCAGTATGCCACAGCACATCCCCATGCTACAGTTAGCAATTCTAAAGTGAAAGAAGGGTTGCCAGCTGCTTCGGCAATTCCAGATGGGCCTAATTTCAGAAAAAAATTTCAGGGTGCTCAACAAAATTGGAATAGGGGAAGTAATCAAAATTACACTCAGAAGCGGAGTAATCCAACACATGATGGTTCTTCGTCTATGCAGTGGAGACAAGATGGTAGTTCTCGTAATTTTAGTGGTAATAATTTGAGACACTTTCGTAAAGGCTATCCAAATAATGACTATTCAAATTTTCGAGGTAATCATTCTCGACGTCAAGATTATGACGATGGTGAATTTAGAAACCGGGATTCAAACCGGAATGATGATTACAATAGGCAATATGATAACAATTACAGGGGAAATGATAGTCGAAATAATTACAGGGGAAATGATAATCGAGGTAGACCTAGGTTAACAAGAAAAGACCTTACCAACAGGCAAACTCTGCGCAACAAGAGTTTGATGGAGCCTGTAATACAGTAAATGATAGTGGTAACTCTAGGGCTATCACTGGTTGTGCTTTCGATTTTGGGAGAGCAACTGAATGCCCCCAATGCTTAACATTGTTTGACTCATCAACTGTATCTACGCTAAGTTGTGTCACCCTCTTCCTGCTCTACCTGCTACAGTTGCGCATGATGGGAGAGGATCTCTCATCTTACATAAAGGTCTAATAAATGATAGGCTAGTCTCAGTACTTTTCGATTCGGGATGTACTACCGTCGGGGTTAAGGAGTCTCTGATAGATCCTTGCTGTGCCACGGGAAAAACAATCAAATGTGTTACATTTGGTGGTACTATGGAAAGCTATCCTACTGCTATTATTAGGATTGACACTCCTTTCTTCACAGGAGATGTCCATGCATGTCTTCTTCCTAATCCTATTGCGGATCTTATAATCGGTCGTATTCATGGGGTTAAGGAATGCACCCCGCAACAAATTTCTAGTTGGGAAGAAAAAAACATTCAAACGGTCAATGCAGTGGTGACAAGAGCTCAAGCTCTTAATCCCCCAACTTCATCTGATAATAGTCGCCCACGGCGACCGTTGCCTCAACTGGCTGTGTGTGGTATACCCGGAAACGGGGCCTCCCAGTACTGAGACACAGTTAAGTCCCCGATGTCATTTATCGGTGCAGAGTTGAGAGAGATGGCTGAGCATCACAATCCCCCCTGTGTTGCAGCATGATGAGAACCCAGAATTGCACACTGAGCTTGGGGGGGAATCACTTGGGCACCAGACTTAATACTGGCTCTTGACTGGATGGCCGCATGCAGGAGATTTCTACAATGGGGGGTTGGCAGGTGGTGGGTATCTGGAAGTGGCTCTGTGCAGGACGTGAGGATTCCTTGGGTGAGCCCAGAACCAGAGCACAGCATTGTGCAAGCTCTGCATAGTTGGAGAGCCCCCTGGATGACGGGGAATGCACAGTGTGCTACCCCACCTATCCCCAACTGCTAACTTAGAACCAGAAGTGGGGTCCTCTGTATGCGTGCCAGGCCAGGATAAAATGCCTGGGAAAGAGACTGGAGCTCAGAACTCCCTAACTCAAAGTTGCAGGATGGCAGGAAGACAGGGCTATTTTGAAGATAATGCAACCATATTTTCACCATACGAGCTCGGACGCCGCCTCGGTAAACAAGGTCCGCGCAGAGCAGTGACACCCCCAGGCTGCTTGCGAATAGTCTACTACTGGGAACATAAACAGATTAGGGATGAGCCCACTCTCCCGTTGAACAGGTGCTAAAGTCATAGATACTGGGCCAGAAGGCGCACCGGAAACCACAGTATCACGCAACTCGCTTTTTTTTTTTCTATGGAGAGTACACCGTCAAATAAATCTCGTACTGGTGCTCGCCCTGTGGAGCTCCACCAGGCAGGTGCAGTGCCGGGCTCTGAGCCTCGACAGAGCCCACCCTCAGCTACTGGAGGACCCTCTAGACCGTCTTGTGGAGTCAGCAGACGGCGGAGGAGAACTACTGACCAAAACAAAACAGAAAAAGAGAAACCCAGAGTGCCACTTGTCATGATGCACTGGAATGCAGAGGGAGTGAACAGCAAGCAGGCTGGATACAGCAAAAAGACAGAGCTGGAAAACATCTTGTATGAGAAGCAAGTCAGTGTTTGCTGTATCCAAGAGACTCACTTGAAAGCAGATCAAACCTTTAAAATAAGGGGATATCAATGCTTCAGATCCGACAGAAAAGATAGACGAAAAGGAGGAGTACTTACTCTTGTAAGGAATAACATTCCTGCACACGAAAGGAAAACCTTCATGGATGGAGCAGAATATCAGCTGTTGCAGATAAAGGTAGACAAGATGGAAATAGAACTCCTGAACTATTACTGTCCGAACAACAAACCCCTGAGTCTCAGCTCTATACAGGTACCAGCCACCAACTTTATAGCAGTTGGAGACTTTAATAGCCACTCCCAGAGCTGGGGCTATAACCATCTGGATCACAGAGGTGAAGAGGTTGAAACTTGGCAAGATGATCACTCCCTAATCCTGGTCCGTAATGCCACGGGTACTCCTACCTTCTCCTCCAGAGCATGCCTCACAACTTCCACACCAGATCTTGCCTTCTCCACACCAGATATAGCTGGATCTATTAGTAGAGAAGTAGGAGACCAACTAGGGGGAAGCGACCATCGCCCAATCTTTCTTACTGTCCAGAGTGCAACTCTCAGTACAGGCCCAGCCATTACAAGATGGAACTACAAAAAAGCCAACTGGGGTTTATTCAGGCATCAGGTGAACACGCTGCTGTCTACCCTCAAGGTACAGAACAGAGACATTAATGAAGTGGTAAAAGACTTCAACAGATGCATACTACAAGCTGCAAAAGAAACCATTCCCAAAGGATGCCGGCGTAACTACATACCATACTGGTCCAGCACACTCCAAGAACGTCAGGAAGCCATGGACAGGGCTAGAAAGGACGCAGAGTCTCAGCCTTCACTTGAAACTCACAACAAATGGAAAAAGGCTGTAGCAGAGTTTCAGAGAACAAAGCTAGAAGAAAAAAAACGGAAAAGCTGGAGAACTAAAACGGCATCGCTGAACCTTGAGAAAGACGGCAGGAAACTTTGGAGATTAGTCAAGTCTCTAAATGAAGAGCGTTCCTCACCTAGGCAGACTATCACATTGGATGAAGGTGGCAAACTTTTCAGAGGAAAACAAGCTGCAGACTTGTTTGCTAGAAGATACAGTTCAGAAAGCAACTTACCCATTAACATAGATCATCAGAGAGAGATAAGAAAAGAAATACTGCAACCATGGGACAGACAGATACTCCTGCCCCAATGAGGGAACCCATCACACTAGGAGAACTACAGAAGGCTATTTCCAAGCTTAAGTTTCAAAAGTCACCCGGCCCAGACAAAATCAGCAACGAAATGCTAGTAAATCTGAGCTCAGCAGCAAAGACAAAACTGCTTGATATATTCAACCACAGCTGGTTGAAAGGAACGGTACCCCAAGTATGGAGAGAAGCCATCACAATACCCATACTAAAGAAAGGAAATGTTTAAGACCGAGGCTGCAAGTTACCGGCCAATCAGTCTCACAAGCTGTGTTGGGAAGACTATGGAGCGAATAGTCAACCACAGATTGAAATGGTAATTTAGAGTCTGAGCAGATCCTGGTGCCGGAACAAGCTGGATTTAGAGAATGCTACAGTATAGAAGACCAAGTTACTTACTTGTCTCAAGCAATAGAAGATGCCTTCCAGGAGAAGAAAAAAGGTCCTAACGATCTGGGTCGACTTCAAGCAGGCCTTTGACAAGGTGTGGAAAGATGGCCTCATTGCAAAACTTAGGAGAAGTGGAATCCAAGGCAACATGATGAAATGGATCCAGTCATACTTGCATAACAGGAGAACTAGAGTCCACTCTTGACGGTCTGCAGAGCAGAAAAGTGTTGCTCCATCAGGGGGTACCTCAAGGAGGAGTAATTTCCCCAACACTCTTCCTTGTTTTTACATCAATGACCTGGTGAAAGATCTCCCTGCAGGAGTTAAAGCTGCCTTATATGCAGATGACCTAGTACTCTGGTGCGCTGATGAAAATGTCACCACAGCAAATTATAGAATGCAGCGGGCAGCAGACATGCTAGTGTCATGGGCAGAGAAATGGCTTATCACAATAAACACACAGACAAAACCTCCACAACACTGTTCTCCCACCCCTTGCCCCCAAGGACAAATCAGCTAACATACACCTAGGGACAACCGTGATCAAGGAAGAAAGCTACCCCACCTATCTTGGGGTGACATTTGACCAAAGGCTTACATGGAATAAGCATATTGAAAACGCAGAAGGAAAGGCCCGAAGACGACTAGGCATACTCAGAAAATTAGCAGGTACCAACTGGGGAGCAAATGAACGAAATCTAAAGAAGATTTATAATGGAGTAATAAGACCACACTTAGAGTTTAGCTCAGCAGCATGGTCATCAGCTGCTAACTCACATCTGCAGTCTTTGGACAGGGTGCAAAATCAAGCTCTCAGGCTCATTACAGGAGCCATGAAAACTACACCAATAACAGAGATGCAGAAGGTTGCTGGATTACAGACATTGTCCCATAGAAGAGACACAAAAACCATGATCCAGATGGAAAAGTACAACAGTATGCCAATGCACCCAATGAAGGCAAGACTAGATGATCTGGCATTGGGACGTCTAAAGCGTAGCAGCTTTGTGCATCGGGGGAAAAGACTTATAAGACAGCATCAAGAAGACCTATCCATGAAGACAACACCACTGAAGCCCACCCTATACCCTGTACCATGGGAGCAGGCCAGCAGTGCCCTCCAAATTAATACATCAGTCAGTGGTCTCACAAGTGGATGTGAGTATAATGATCTGCAAAAAAACGAACTGCTACATTGAGTATGATCCAAGAAAGCTATCCCGATCAATCATGGATACATACCTATACAGATGGATCAGCAACAAATGCTGTTAGGAATGGAGGTGCCGGTATCTTTATCTCATATCCTGACAACCACTATGAGACTAGGCACATTCCCACTGGTAAATTCTGTTCCAACTATACAGCCGAGGTTCAAGCTCTAGAGCAAGCTGCAAATATGATTTATAACACCAACTCTGACTGCCACCAGGTAGTCATCCTCACAGATGCACTGTCTGTCCTGCAAGCTATCAAGGTTGGTAAACTCCCGCATCTGAGAAATGAACTAAACAAGGTAGCTGCCAAAAAGAGAACCATACTTCAGTGGGTACCATCTCATTGTGGTGTACCCGGAAATGAAAAGGCAGATAAACTTGCAAAAAAAGGAGGAGAATGTGAACAAGAAGATAATGAAGTCACATACTTTGAGAAAAAGAGAGCTATCCAGACTATCAGAAGAGAACAGAATCAACCCAAAGACGACTATCACACTCTCGACCGGCAGGGACAGATAACTATTTTTCGACTCAGGACAGGGCATAACAAACTGAATAAACACATGCACAAGCTACGATTGTCTGCTTCACCACTGTGCACATGTGGATTAAACGAACAAACTGCTGAGCATGTTCTACAGGACTGTCCTCTGTATGACCAGTTAAGAAAGATATACTGGCCGAATGACTCAACACTAAACTCAAAGCTATATGGAGTTAAAGAGGAACTTCAAACAACAGTCGAATTCATCATGAGAACTCGTCTGACGGTGTAATCATCAAAGATGCGATCGCAAGAAGAAGAAGAATCTGATAATAGTAATGAAGTTGATAGCCAAGACGAGCACTTGGTGATTTCCCATGACTCGTTTGTTAAACGTCAAGAAGAGGATCCTTCTTTGAAGAAATACTTCCTTCTTGCAAAGAAAGGGGATCCCAATCAAAATACGAATCACAAATCGTATATCACTATGAAGAATGGTATATTGGTACGAATGGTACAACACTCGGACAAGTCTATGCACTCGCAAATTCTTGTGCCTAAGTGTATGAGAGCCTTAATTCTTCGGCATGCACACGATTCTCAGTGTGCGGGACACATGGGTTTTTCCAGAACTAAAACTAGAGTCCTTGCGTCATTCTTTTGGCCATTCGTGAATAAAGACATCCGAATTTATTGCCGATCTTGCAAAATTTTGTCAAGAGGTCAAGTCTAGGGGTCCGAGACATGCTGCTCCTATTCAGGCTGCAGATATTCCGATTCGGCCGTTTCAGAAAATGGCTATAGACATCATTGGTCCGTTCAAAATTAAGTCAGCCAGAGGACACCAATTTATCCTCACTTGCGTGGACATGTGCACGCGTTGGCCAGAGGCTATTCCTCTGAAGAGCATATCAACTGTCGATATCGCTGATGCTCTTTGGCTCGTTTTTTCTCGTCTGGGATTCCCCGGAGAAATACTGTCGGATCACGGCACTCAGTTAATTTTGGACGTTATGTCTCAGGTAATGGCTACGCTAGACATTAAAAGGTCTCTCAGTAGTATTTATCATCCAATGTCCAATGGATTGGTAGAACGTCTTAACAGGACACTAAAGAACTTACTTGGCAAGATAACGGAGGATCATCCTGAAGATTGGGACAGGGTTTTACCTGCAGTCCTCTTTGCCTTAGAGAGGTTCCCAACGAGCATACAGGGTTTTCTCCTTTCGAACTTGTCTTTGGCGCGCAACCGCGCGGGCCAATGTCCTTGTTACACGATTTGATAACTTCCGATAATATTGACGATGATACACAATCGTCATATGAATATGTTATAGCTCTTAGAGAAAAGATTATCGAATCGTGCAGGTTAGCAACTTCATCTTCCGAATTTGCGAAAGAAAAAGCTAGGCGATTTGCTAATAAGAAAAGACGCCTACGTCAACTTTGTCCTGGAGACAAAGCATATGTCTTACTGCCCTCAAGAGAGAATAGACTTCTCATTTCTTGGAAGGGTCCATACACTATAGTCTCGAAAATTTCTGATGTCGACTATATTGTCGATGTGGATGGAAGGCATAAAACCTTCCATATAAATATGTTAACAGAGTTTATTGAACGTCCAGACTATTTACAGCCTATTTTCCAGGCGACGGACGACTCTCCAGTTCAACATGGTCACATCTCATCCCTGTCCGTTATACAGGATGAGGAAACTATTTTTTCTGACGTGAACTTACCTCTTCCTACGATTCCACTTATTTCAACGGAATCGTGGAGAGACGTTACAGTCTCTTCTAACTTGTCTTTTGAGGAACAACGTCAAGTATCCTCTACGTTACAATCATATCAGGATGTCCTTACCGACATTCCTGGACACACAGATGTCATAGAACATGACATCATACTTACTGATCGTAATCCGATCAGAGTAAGACCATACCCAATACCTATTCATTTTCAAGCACAAGTCGAGAAAGAATTGGATGAAATGATTCAACTACAAATAATTGAACCATCCACTTCAGCTTATTCTTCGTCGATAGTTATTGTTCGAAAGAAAGACAATAACATACGTCTTTGCGTTGATTATCGCAAATTAAATCAAGTTACGAAGTTCGATGCTGAACCTATGCCGTTATTAGATGATCTACTTATTAGACTTTCTAAAGCTAAATTCTTTACTAAACTAGACTTGTCGAAAGGTTATTGGCAAGTCCCATTGACGGAACACGCCAAACCTCTCACTGCTTTTTCGACACCTAGGGGTCTGTTTTAATGGAATTTTATGCCTTTCGGGCTTATGAACGCCCCAGCGACTTTCGTGCGCATGATGCGACGAATTCTATCAGATCGTGCAGATGTCATTGCATATTTAGACGACATCTGTCTTTTTCAGCGATACTTGGGAAGAACACTATGTGGGTCTGAAGGAATTGCTATCTACTCTACGTGAGCATAGTTTGACTGCTAAACCCTCTAAAGCTTTTGTTGGGTTTAGTGAAATTTCCTTCCTAGGTCATCGAGTTGGTCATGGTCTGTTGAAGACAGAGGACCAAAACATTTCAAAGATATTAAATATCTCGGTTCCGAAGACAAAAAAGCAAGTGCGTAGTCTCTTGGGATTGATACAATTCTATGGAAGATTCATTGAGAATCTGTCCTCCATTATGGCACCACTTTCAACGTTATTGAAAAAAGGTTCTCCTAATATGGTGCGTTGGTCCCAAGAATGCCAATCTTCATTGGATCAGGTTAAGAATTTGTTCTCATCTCATCCTATCTTAAGACTACCGACGATTGATAAGACTTTTGTCCTTCGTAGTGATGCCTCTTCCACTGGCATTGGAGCGGCACTAATGCAGGAATATTCAGGAACTCTGCATCCTGTAATGTATATTTCTAGGAAGCTGAATGCGGCAGAAAGGAATTACTCGGTTTTTGGACCGTGAATTGTTAGCTATGGTTTGGTCCATTCTTAAGCTACAAAGGTTCCTTCTGGGCGCGCATTTCTTTATGGAAACCGACCAAAAAGCTCTTACGGCTATGCAAAGTAAGGATTTGAAGAGCTCGAGATCTACTCGTTATGCTATTGCTCTTCAGCCTTTCCATTTCACGGTGCGAGCTATCCGTGGTTCGGATAATGTGATGGCGGACATATTGTCTAGATGCCCACATGATTCCAGTTAAATCTTGTGTCCTAGTTTTTCCTGATATATTTTCAGACTTAGGTCTGTCCTTAATATCATAATATGTTGTAATACAAATGTATTTGGATGATGTTTAGATAATTTAACAAATTTCATTTTGTCCATCCATCAGTGATATGTTGCTAAAATAGCATTGACATTTGTATATTGCTATGATTATATTATTTAGTAATGTTTGATATATGATTGGTATTGCCAGCAACTTAGGTTTCTTGAATGGTATCCCTTAGTTTGTTTGGCTTAAAGGAAATATTTTCTCCTATGTTGGGAGATGATTTGTACCCTCTTCTATTGTACCTGATATTAGGTTCATTGTTTGCATGAGCACAGAAGTGATACTGGTGCTATCTTGCTCATGAACATATTAAAAAAAAAAAAAATTGCATTTTTTTTTTTTTACAGGGGGGGTGGTAGTAATGTTGCTGTCATTTTCGACGGAGTCATCTGTCAAGTTATTTGCTTATGTTTGTATCATAAGTATAATTGTGTCTTTACCTGCGATGTCAGGTTGATTAGGGGTTGTCTTCCCTTGTTTATTCATTCATTGTGTTTGACCTTTAGGGTCAGAGGTTGACAGTTCGGCGTGGGCCTATGGGAAGGTTTTTTAAGCGGGAGTGAGATATACTTCCGGGAAGCCGAGAGGTCCTGTTTTTCTGAAGGGACCAAGAGTCCATTGTTTTTCGGGGAGAATCTTCGAAGTAACTGCTATGGCAGTTTTCCCCATGAATCTCTGTGCGTCGGGATGACGACAGAATTCCTTGTGTAGTTCTGAGGATTCATTTACCAGGTAATACCGACCTTTATGCATTATTACGCTTTTCGGTGGCAGAACATGTAAAGGATTACCTAGGGTGAACAGCAGTTCACGGATCCGCCATTTCAGAACTTATATATTTGTGCTCGAGGTAGCCATCCAAGACTGTTAGTCTTATATTGTCCAGAAATCCAGTGACGAAGATATATTGTGGGAGCCGCAGATTGGCGGAACTTCTATCTACAATAAGTATTACTGCAGGGTTGGTGATAACCTATTTAACAGAAGTACACGGCCGACGTTAGGACGAGGCCTGTGCTTCCGGCTATTATACTACAGCCTGATATGTGCAATTGGCGGGAGTGCCAAGTTGCACCTGTGTGTCAAGGTAACTAAGGCATCTGACGCGTTTAGTCAGAGACGCCAAGGGCGACGCTACGAACTGTCATTATTGAAGAACTTTGCTATTGACCATGCACGTCTATTCTGATGTTTACCTTTTTGAATGCCAAATGTATACCTATCGATGTCAGGTCAGCATGACCTTGTTACACTGACTGTTCCTGTTGATATTATGTGTGTTCCCGTCAATAAATGTCTTGAAACATGCCTGCAGTGTCAAAGCATCCTTGATTACTGCATGTGAGAGTATGGGTTGCAGGATCTACATCTATACGAGCCTAAACACATTCGCGTCTTCATTCGCACCCACACTCAACTCATCATACGCTCGCACTACACATCTAACAACATGTAAACTGTCTTGGGCCAGTGATCACCTCAACAAGAAAAAAAAGACAGTTACACAAGGTGAAAGATTTCACCAAGATATAAAAACAATGGAAGAGAAATACCAGGGACTTTGGGATGCCCACATGATGGCAGATTACTGTTGGACCCTTAAGCGTGACTGTCCGGGCATATCACATTCCAGGAAGTCCTCGAAAAGATCCTTTTTGCGTGTTGACTAAACAAGTGCTAGTGATAAAGTTTTATTACATTTTTGGTAATATATGCACAGTAATTACATATAATATGAATGCAGACTAAAGTCAAAATGCCACTGATAGCACCTAACTCTAGGATTGTACATAACAATTGCCCTACTAATATGGTCATTCTTAGTTATCTCAAAAACTAGAGCTGATAGAAAAAATCTGATTACATTTTTGGAATCAGCAACCCAAAATTATCCAAGAACAGCTATACAATTTAAGGCACCAAAATGTGTGTATACCAGTGTTATCTGTCCCTCTACCTGTGTCTATATTAAAGCTAAGGTATATATGTTTCTACATCTTGTAGTGGCGTTTCTTCCAGTACATCCTTTTATCAATCAATCAATACTCTTTAGCTCCCCGAGGATCATAGGCCTTCAACAAACACATGCCAAGTCTTCCTGTCCTGTGCCATCTGCTCAAGTTCTTTCCATGTTTTCCTCATCATTTTCACCTCTGTATCCAGTTCTCTTCTCCATGTGTTTTTTGGTCTACCTCTGCCTCTCTTTCCCTGTAGATTCCAGAACAAGGGCTGCCTTGTAATGCTATCAACAGGTCTCCTCAATGTGTGTCCTATCCATTGCTAGCTTTTTGGTTGTTGTTTTTGTTGCTCTCCATGTCTCACAGCCATTCAATAGGACTGACTTGACATTTGAGTTGAAGATTCTTATTTTCGTGTTGGACTTGATTTCTCTTGTTCTCCATACGTTTCCCAATGCAATGAAAGCTCCTCTTGCTTTTTTTTGTTGTATTCTTATATTTGATATCATTGTCTGTCCATCCAACTTTGTCTATATTACTGCCAAGATGTGTGTATGATTCTACATCCTTCAGTGGTGTTTCTGCAAGTTCAACCTTGTTATCATTTCTTGCATTTATTCTCATAATCTTTGTCTTTTCCCTGTGTATTTTCAGGCCCACTTGTTGTGACCTCTCATTGAGAATTTTCATTTTCATTTGCATCTGATTATGGTTATGGGACAGAAGAGCCAAGTCATCTGCAAAATCCAGATCATCAAGCTGTTTAGCCAGATTCCACTGGATTCCATTTCTGTTGTGTGATGTCAATGTTTTCATAACAAAACCTATTGCTAGTAAGAAAAGAAATGGAGACAAGAGGCATCCCTGTCTCACCCCCGCTCTAATCCTAAACGGTTCTGTAAGTTGTCCTTCATAAAGAACTCTTCATGTCATGTCTTCATAGGTCTTCTTTATTAAGTTAATGATCTTCGTGGGAACTCCATAATGCCTAATCAATTTCCAAAGTGATTCTCTCTCTACACTGTCAAATGCCTTCTCATAGTCCACAAATCCGATGTATAGCGGTGAATTCCATTCCAGACTTTGTTCAACTATTATTCTCAATGTGGCAATATTGGTCTGTACAAGATCTGTTTTGTCGAAAACCTGCTTGTTCATCTCTCAGTTGCTTGTCTATGGACTCTTTTAATCTCTCAAGGATGATTCTGCTTAATACTTTTCCTGGCACTGATAGTAACATTATTCCTCTATAATTTGTGCACTCTTGTAAATTTCCCTTCTTTGGCAACTTGACCAGATAACCTTTCTTCCATTCTGCTGGTATTTCCTCTCTCTCCCAGACTTTGCCAAGTAGTTTGTATAATACATCTGTAGAGGAATCAATATCTGCTTTGATGGCCTCTGCTGGATATCCATCTGGACCAGCTGCTTTTCCATCTTTCAGAAGCTTTACGGGTTTCTTTAATTCTTTTCTACTTGGTCGTTCACAGCTGATTAGTAGCTCCTCCTCTGCTGGCTGGAAGTCTGGGGGATTAGTTGGAGCTGGTCTATTGGGAAGTTCCTCAAAATGTTCTGCCCATCTCTTCAGCTCTACATTGGAACCTACTTAATTGAAAATGTAAATGAAAATAAAACACTAGGACTCATAATTGACCAACATTTAAGTTGGAATTCACATGTACAAGCACTGACCAAACAAACAGCACAAAAAGTTTACCAGTTAGCTAAAATCAAACATTTCCTAGATGAGGAGACACGAAAAATGTTCTATACATCCCAGATACAAACACATCTAGACTATTGTTCCACAATTTGGGATGGCTGCACCATGTCCAACACTAAAAGACTCTATTCATTACAAAAACGTGCAGTGCGCCTAATTTCAGACAAAAACCTCACACAGTGTGTAGATGCATATACATATCTTAACATATTACCACTAAGAAAGCGCCTTCTCTTCAACAAAGCCAAATTTATTCACAAAATCTTGTCACAGAATGCTCCAACGTATCTGTGGCCTATTTTCAAATACAGCGGAAGATGCAGTCAACGCTTAAATAAATTACACATGCCCAAGCCTAGGCTCGACTTATTCAAGAAAAGTTTAGCTTTTCTGCTGCTCATCTGTGGAATACTCTTCCACATGACTTAAAAAATACTCTTAGTCCATATTCATTCAATCACAGACTTTTCAAATACATCATGAGTGCAGATTATATGCCACCCTAATTTCATTATGTTCTTAAATAATTACAAAACATCATATGTAGGTTTTAAAGATAATTTTGTCCTGTTTAATATTAATTATGATAATGTACTGTAAATCTGTGTAACTGTTATTGTACTGTTACAATGTTGGGATTTTATTTTATTTTGTTATTTTATTATTTAAGTAATATTTAGGATACATGTGAGAATAAATGGATTCAGTATGGAAGATGAGAGAAAGGAAGGGCAGAATGTTAGACGAGCCTGCGTGCCCAATTCTAAACCCTTTGAAAATAAAGTTCGTTCGTTCGTTCGTTCATTTGTTCTTGTATATTACTAAGCAATTTTCAATTCTTATCTTTTATGAGGCCATTTGCTTGCTACATCCTTTTATCAATTCCTGCCTTTATTCTCGTTATCTTAGTTTTTCTCTCTGGGTAGTTTCAGACCCACTTGCTGCAATCTCTCATCAAGTATTTTAATTTTATCTTGAATCTGATGAAAGTTATGAGATAGAAGTGCCAGATCATTGGCAATTTCTAGATGGAGAAACTGTGACAAGAGGCACCCCTCTCGCAGTCGAGTTCTTATTAAAAAAAAAACAGTTGTCCTTCTTGAAGAACTCTGCGTGTCATGTCTTTATAAGTTTATTTTATTAAGTTAATGATCTTCATGGGGATTCCATAATGCCTCATCAATTTCCAAAGGGATTTTCTGTCTACACTGTCTATTGCTTTTTCATAGTCCACACATTCAATATAAAGAGGTGAGTTTCATTCTAGACTTTTTTCCACTATTATTCTCAATGTGGCTATCTGATCTGTACAGAATCTGATTTGCCTAAAACCTGCTTGTTGAGCTCTCAGTTGTTTGTCTATGGGCTCAGATCTCTCAAAGATGATCCTGTTAAATATTCCTCCTGGCACTGATCTCCTTCTTTGGTCCTTGGTCGTGGACTGACAAAGCAATCAGTGACCATCATGCCTAGTGGCCTCTTGTAGGGCAGCAACAAACTGTCTCCACTTTGCTCTGTCGACAGCCATCTTTCGTGTGGTGCCCCATCTCTAGTTCATGCTCAGTACAGAGTCCGCCAGGTGGCTTTCAGCTAGTATGGTGTACACGTCTTCTTTGTGTCTCCAAGTAAGCAGTTCTTGGTTGGTGATAGTGTTCGGCCTGAAAATTTGAAGAAATTTCCTTAGGCAGGTTGTGATGAAATTTCTGATATCAAAATATGTCATCATCTGTCCACTCCACTCAGTCCAAATCGAGTAAATCCAAAATGTAATCATGTGTGAATGTTTGTATGAATGTATATGTGCATGACCTCCTCTTTCCATTAAACAAAAAAAAAAGCACGAAAAAACTAACAAAGAAAGAAAAAAAGCAATACCAAAAAAAAAACTCTCCAAACTGCCACGTTAATAACAAGGGGGAGAAGGATGGGAACGCTGGTGTGTCTGGGATGTCATCCAATCAACTGCTTTCATCAACAAGCATGATGAGACCCCCTCCACTTTCCCATCACACCACCACCACTGATCCTTATATATTAATGTTTGTTCGTGTTATATACTGTTTTACTATATTGTGTAATTCTTTAGGTCTGTCTATTCTCAATACCTGTTCTATATTGTTATCAAACTCTTCTGACCTAAAGGTCTATTTGGATATGCGTCCTAATATAACCGACTAGGTTTAACGGGACGTGCTTCACATTGGTGTTCTCTGTTGTTCATACTTCCTACATTTTAGAAGAAAATGCTCTATACTATTTTCCTCTTAACACTGCACAGTAAAGTTCTTCTATTCTATAATAGCCCATTCCTAGTTGCAGTCTAAGAAGCTTCTTATTGCTAGGAATTTTTAGTTCTCTAGATACCTGACATGTTCTTGTTGGAGCTTTGAACAATTTATATGCATGTCTGCCCTTCAGACTTCCGTCCCACTATACTGTCCATTCCTCAGTTATTATTCCTGTTACTCTATTTTACCCATTCCCACATTTATTGTGAAGATGGCATCAAGACGGAAGAACAGAAGACAGCAGTGGAGACAATCATGATGGGCAAAGCAGCAGGACGTTATAGTAGAACACCAGACATGATTAAGTACATGGGAGCAGCAGGTAACCCATTATTCCAGAGGGTCCTACAGACATCTTGGTGCCACAAAATCATACCAAAGGGTTGGGAGATTGCCATCATAACATCCATTTTCAAAAAGAGTGACAACTGACAATGTGGAAATCAAAGAGGTATATCTCATCTCATTGTTCCTGGTAAAATTTACTCTAGAATGCTGGATCAAAGACTCAAGTGCCTAGCTGAGCCACAAATGGATGAGGTCTAATGTGGTTTCCAAGGAAAACTAAGTACTCAAGACCTAATCTTCGCACTTAGACAGCTGAAGGACAAAGCCCTAGAGTATAAAAGTGAGATACATCTTTGTTTCTTTGATCTGGAAAATGCTTTGACAAGGTCTTCTGGCGCAAACTTTGAGACTGCTTTGCAAAGATGATCATTTTAGCATCTCTGATTCATGCAATACAGAGATTCTTCAAGTCATTCAGAAATTGTGTGAGGACAGCAAACCATAAGTCAGAAGGGTTTAAGACCATCACTGGTGTAAGCAGTTATGGGTTCTGACACTTTATCTTTTTATACTCCTCATGGACGATGTCATCAAAACATGTAAGGAGAGGACAAGAATATATTCAGCGGAGTACTGGAAGATGAGACAGGTTTGTATTTCAGAGCTGGCATTTGCCGACAATGTTGCCCTCATTGCTAAATCAGAGGCACATCATCAACCCAACCTGCAAGTCTGAGGGGATATGAGCTGCAGAAGAGAGTGATGGTCATCGGCAGCTCCTAAAATAAAAACCATGGTGATATCACGAGAGGAAAGAAGACATCAGATTATGCTTGGAGAACAGGTCCTGGAGCAGGTCAACCATTTTAAATACCTTGAAGCTATCATAGACTAGAAGAGAAGCATCAAATAAGAGTTGGCTGTCTGACGAGCATCAGCTGGGAGATTTTTTCATACCATAAATCGATGATTCCTCAGCAAAAAAGAAGATCGCATGAAGACAGCGATGGCTGTATACCGCTCCACCTATGTTCCAGCCTTACTTTATGGATGCAAGTCATGGGCAATGACTACAACCCACCAAAGCAAGCTCCCAACCTCAGAAATGAGGTATCTGAGGAAGGTGTTGAAGTAACAAGAAGGGACATGGTCTGCAACTAGACGATACGGCAATGCCTCAAAACCAAGCCTCTGGAGACCCAAGTAGAACAGTCCTAACTATGATGCTTTGGCTATGTCTGCAGAATGGGAAAGGATTAGCTATCATGACAAATATGGGAAACTAAGAGGCAGGTATTCAGATCACCAGACGCTGAGAGGACAACATTAGACATTCTCCGAAAGACAGAGGACTAGATTGGATACAGGCCAGGAGGAATACAGTCGATAGGATAGTATGGCGCTGTCTCTGGCAAATCTCTACATTTCACAGTATAAGAGGAATGATTAAGTATAAGTTTAATGGCTGAAAGTGAGTCTGTCAAAATTGTTAATGTATGAGGAGGATTGTTAGAGAAAGTTTCTAAAGCTTTCTGAATCGCAACCATCTTTGTCATGAAAATAGATATATTATCTGGTATATTATAGCCTTTCAGCATTTGCCACACGATAAAATAAATTTCTATCCTTAGTTAGTTATCTTCTCCTTTACACCCATCTATGCGCACATTTGATTTTGTTGAATACATTTCCGGCTGTTTTTTATAGTTTTCATATCTGTGGTTTTATTAATTATGCATGAAAGGTGGTAGTCTGTATCTGGCTTCCTAGCTCCCAGGATGGTACTACCGGCTTGAATGTACTACTGTTATTAATTGATGTAGCCTAGGCTTAGTTAGAGAATCCAAGTGTACTATTTCCTCCATACATTTCCAGCCTGTTGGGTATCTATTGGTATTTATAGACATGTTCTGAGTTGTTGGTTACCACCTTACAAACGCTGGGCGAGTGTTGTCCAGCATAATTTTGGACATATAATTTAGTCTTAGTTCCTTTCTATGTAGTTTCAAAGCTAGGATTCCTAAGGCCACCTACAGAGCACCCCTCGATGTTGATCTCATTTGCACCTGCGATTGTATGTAGGCCTAATGTTTAATGCTGATTCTGCTTAAATTTGTCTTGTGACTGTGTGCTGCAGAGTCATATACTTATATAATTACAAGAAAATACAATAATGTAGAATACTTACATTTTAACGAACGTAACTAGGCCAAATAACAACAAGTCGTTATTATCCAGATGTGTCACCTTGTGACTGTAGTGTTCGAACGTTGTCGGTGAAAGTTGTCGCCAGCGTTGCCACTCAAGTTCTAGAGATAAACCCAGATGTTCTTCTTAAAAAAACCCAGAAATACCCAGATTATTTTATGCCCCAAATACACGGGATAGACGATGTTTACATAATCTTTTATGTTCATCTTTAGCACAAATAATCTGTGTGCTATCAATTTTTATGTATTTCTTCATTTTTATTATTTTTTTATTACCAAAAACTCACAATTAAATAAAAATGATTTTAATAACACCCCAATATATGAACTCTTGAAAATGAGATATTTTCCCAGTAATATACTTACATTAGTTACATTAACAAAATGTTCCTCAAATTAAATATAAAATGTTAGTTGTAACTTGTTTACTGTTGAAAAATGTCACTTGTCAGAGACTCGGCATTAATGTCGACAACTTCTCCTTCGTCAAGATCATATGCATGAATTGACAACGTGGAATCTTGATTGTGAAGTTCCAAAATCTTTGCATATCTCTGCCGACAACGTCCTTCACGCACATCTTCAACCACGCATTTACTAGGATTAAACTTATGACAAACTCCATCTTTGGCAACTGCTTGCTTGCTTGGCTAGTATTCGATTGGAAACTGTTTCACACAAAAGCTTGTTGGTTTGTTTAGTTTTAACTAAGTTAATCTTCGAAAACACTCTGTCGACGAATGCCGAGGAGTGAGGTAGTGCCATAAGCGTGCACACGAGGTCAGCTAAAACATCAAATTTCTTCTGGTTATTAGCATCTGTTACTTGTTACAGTCCAGCCAGAATGTGGGCGGATCCTCATCCACTAGATGTCCAAGATCTTTTCGGTACGATGCCAGTTCTCGCCATTGATCAGACAGACGATCAAGGCTCTCTTCTGAAACAACTGTTTAAACTGCGCTGCTAAGATGGTAGGTGGTTGCTGGCAGCATTTCCACAAAGTGCAAATGAAAGACAAACACAGCCGAGAACAAAGACATGCGGAATCTCTTTCTTCAGATGTGCCTGTAAACCACTTGCAGTCCCCATCATAGTGGCACAGTTGTCTGCAGCAAAACCAATGACGTTACTAAGCGGGATTTCATGCGTGCTCAACAATTTCTTAACAGTTGTAAACATGCCAAGACCAGTCCCATCCTCTACCTCAATGAGGTCTAACAGTGAATCAACTATTTTTCTTGTTTTTGTGTCACAGAATCGCACAACGACTGCCAAACATCTGGTTCGTAGAAATATCAGTACTCTCATCAACGAGTATAGAAAATTTCAGATTTCTGCAAATGTTTATAACTTCAAGCCGCTCACAATGAGCAATGCCGTACTCCATCACATAGGCAGCCTTGGTGCGCTTCAGTGACATATTTTGAGCAATTGTGCTGTCTGGAAATATCTGCTTGCAACATTCAATCAAATGACCAGCTTGCGAAAACGGAGTATTATGTTCTGCCATGAAAGCCGACAACAGTATCTCCGCTTTAGCAATTTTATCGTGGAGACAGGGCTCTTTTGGTTTGATGAAAAACTTGTAATAGCTTTTTTTCCCCAACACAATGTATATGCCAGTTTGAGCTGATGTAAACGAGTAAAAAAAACAACGTCATTGACGTGGTTAAAAACAAGAATTAAATTTAAGTGGAATAAAAAATAGATAGCACATAATTTTTTTACATTTAATTAAAATACAAATATGATGTATAATGCTCAGTGCACAGAATATACATACATTGTAAATACCAATTGTCAAATATACCCAGATTAATGCAGATTTTGAAAAAAATTACCCAGATACCAAGACGGAAGCCCAAAAACCCAGATCTAGTAAGAAATACCCAGCTGTGGCATCACTGGTTGTCGCTAAACGTGGCCTAATTTATCAGGGTTGCCACTCTGAATTTTGAAGAAAAAAATCCTTATATGATACCTTAAAAAATTTAGATGTTGAATTTGCACTGTATCCTGAAACATGTGTATTTTATGATTTATTAGTATATCAAATGGTATTTATTTTCAAAGTAAGCAATATAATTTAGAGTATCCTTACGTATTCAGGGAAATACTACTTAAAATAGCTGGCTGTCCTCGAAACATACTATGTGTTAGATCCAAGAAAGTAATAAATGATTCCAAAATAAATTATTTACAGCAAAAGAAAAAAAATAGAAAAACCCTTTAGTATGACAAGCCCAATAATAAGGCACAGATTACACATCTTAATCGTCAGCTACCATCTCCACAACAAAGGTCGGCTGCAATGGATCTCCAGCGTCTTCTATCTCTTGTCTTGATGGTGCATTTTGATAGACTCTTTACTGTTCATCTTTTATCGTCTAACTTATAGCGCTGTCGTCCTCTTGCACGTTTGTCTTCAACTCTGATTTCTGTTTTAGTCTTCCGTAAGGTGTTATGTCTTTTTATGTATTTAAATGTTTTAGCTGCCTTATGTTGATCTTCTTCATTAATTCTCTTTTCATTCCTAAGTTTTCTATGACCTCTTTATTTGGTTTCTTCTTTTTACATGAGATACGCCCCATTTTTCTATTTATCTACTTCTCGAGATCCTTAATTATTTCTTCAAATCGCTTGTTCATTGTCAACGTTTCTACACCTTACAGTGTTAGTTATGTTGTATATATCCTGTATTGTATATGTTTTTGCACAGGTCTGTGATTGTATCTATCATTTCTATTGTTATCTTGTTCATGCCTTCTGATTTTACTTGTTGTGTCATATTTATTGCTTTCTTTACTTCTGATCTGGGTGTTTTTCTTTAACATTCATACATACTTTATACATACATACATGTGTGGCGTGTATCGTCTCAACTGCTCGGCAGATGTGGTTCAACAATGGCCAATCCTAGAGTGTTATGATAAGGGTATTCAAAGATATCAAGCTTCGCTCAAGATTACTCTTGGCAGAGATTTAAAAAGAAGAACGATGCTTCAATTTAAGTAGAGTGTCATAGGATGTTATTGAAAAGTAAGCAGAGCAATTGAGATAATCTACGCAGTCATGAACGTGTATTATCCCGCCCCTTCTATTAGATAATTTTAACTGGAGTGTTTTCTGTTATTTTTGGACCCCCCCCCCCGCCCCCTAGCTGAAAGTTATTCAGCAACTATTAATCTTCTTATAGCTCTATATGTATTTAACACAATAAGAGTCACAAGGATGCATACAATTCACTCAGTAGTGATTAATCAAACTATAGCTTTAAAGTTACAGATAAACATGTCTAATAATTACCTAGAGTTTAACAAGATTTAACATAAGTAACTTTGTTCACAAAAAGAAACGATGACATTGATTATCATCGGATGATTTAAAGCGTGGTGGGTTATTGAAAAGATTTGAATTGTCCTTTGGCGGGGCTTGTGTGTTACTTAACTGCCGGTATGGGGTAATTTAGAGTCTGTTTCAGCCGCTGTTGGCTCCCACAGGTGAATAGACTCTACTTCTTATCTATAGTCAAGTCTGGTGGCTGTGACACGTCTCATGCGGTACGTATGAGGTAACCACAGAGGTTGTCAAGCATCTTCAAGACCCGTCTGATGCTGATATCTATTTGAGTACTGAGTCCCTGATATGCAGGTAACCCTCCGTTTGCAATCACCACTTCCATCTTCTTCAGAATATTTTTCCCTCTCTGAGTGTTAATTTTAACCCAAGTGAGTCGGATGAAAGTGATTTTGGATAGCGGAAGACAACAATTGCAGGATATACTCGTATATAAATAAATAAATAAATAAATAAATAAATAAATAAATAAATAAATAAATAAATAAATATATATATATATATATATATATATATATATATATATATATATATATATATATATATATATATATATATATATATATATATATATATATATATATATATATATATATATATATATATATATATATATATATATATATATATATATAAAGTTATATATTATATATAAATGTTTTTCTTCTATCTGGTCTGGTACTTCATTTATAAACTTCGCTTTAAGTTTTTCTTTTTTCCCATTTTCTTCCTGTCCAAGACTCATTTTTGCACTGACCTCTACACCTCACGGTAGAAGGGGAACGACTAAGTAAGTAAGTATGTTTATCTGTTTCTGCTCTCTTTGGTAGTTTGATTGCTGGCATTATTGTTTTCTTATTGTTCCCTTTTATTGCCATAAGTTTTTTCCATACTTTTTTTATTTGTGTACTAGGTCTAAGTGACTGACAAAACTCCTTTGAGTGAGTTTCTTTGGCTTTGAATATTATTCTTTTTGATTCATTTCTAATATGTTTATATTCATTATAGTTTTCTTCTGTTCTATTATTTCTGTAGTTTTGTAAGGCCTTTTTTCTTATCTCGTGAATTTCCGTGCAGCTTTTGTTCCATCAAGCAACTGGTTTTTTTATTCCAGTGAGTTTTTTGTTTTCCTTATTTATTGGTTTTATTGGTTTTAAGTGTTGTGGCATATATTTATTTGGTATATATTTTATTGCTATTTTGAGAATTTCATTTGTCAGTGTCTCTGCTAACAAGTCAGTATCATCTGATTCCATGTCTTTATATTCCAGTGTCACAGAGAGTTTATTGATCGTAAATTGCCTATATCCTCTTCTTTTTCTTTCACCCGTATCCTCTATTTTATTATCACTCTTTACTTTTTTCCTGTATTCCTGTGTTTGCGAGAAATAATTTTTCCCATTCTCACTTTCGCCAGTTTCGTTTCTCATTTATAAACGCATTTCATTGCTGATTAAACTGAGAACGCAGTTATGACGTAACGTGTCAGCCCCTACACGAGACGCAGAGTGTTAGAATGCATTCCGTCAGACAGGGGAGCAGACGGCTGTCTACAGTTTCCCCTGGGACAGTGTTTCTTCGGCTAAGTTTCTGGGCCTGAAGTGTGAGAATTCACTCCGTCAGACATGATGAGGAGATATTTGTCTGGTAGTTTGCATCTGACATGTAGTTTCCAAGGTAGATTCTCAGTGTCAGGTGATATGACACTCACGCTCCACGGCCAGAGTTGGCGTAAGGTGCGAGAAAGCAAAGTGTCAGTTATGGTTCTCAGGATGAGTTTCTCGGGGAGGTGTGAAAAACTGCTTCTGCACTGGAGACGGGTTGTCTGAGATTCACAACTGACACGCGCCCTCTTGCTCAGTAGGTGGCAGTTACGGCATGCGTTTAGGTGTTAAACGTAAGCGTTAAAGACGGAAAGGGGAGGCTATTGCGTAGTTTATGGAAATAGTGTACCTCTTTGCCTGGTGTTTCATATATACTGGAGGGAGTTAGATTTCATTTTCACTTCATTTTCGCAGTCTAGACTAGAACAAGCCTTCGTTCGATTCCTAAGAATCTCTGTTAATAGAGATGGCATTTAGTTTGGTCGAAGTGGTTTAAGTTCTTAGTAGTTCTGTGTGGGGAGGTAAATATTATATATATTATATTCTAGTATTTTGTGAAGTGTTTAAAGTGTTAAATCGCTTATTTTATTTCACTAGTTAGATTTGGTGCAGATCGCTTAATTTATATAGTCTGTATTATTTTATAGTGACGAGTTACAGTGGAAAACAGAAATTATATTTCTAGCTTAAGCTCAGTCGGCTATTAAGGAATTTAATTTTACTGCTAAAATAATCAGACGAGAATAAATTTTTCTAACTAACTTATAATGCTAGATGCTTCATGAGTGGTGACGGAACACGTAGGTATTCCTAATTCATGAGGATTGATGATTGATTTATGTATATAACTTATTTCTCAGGAAGCTTTAAATGATAAGTCAAGCGGTACGCTTGCAGTTTAAAAACGTAAGTTATAGTGAGTACATAATATGTAAAATATTTCATATGTGGTTTTTCTTCCCTATTCAGTGAATACCGGGGTAACCCAAAACTTTGCCGGCTTTTAGTACAGAGACATACCTGTGAGAAACATAAACATTTTTATCTTTTAACCACGTGGGTTTACAAGTTAACACCTGTCTGACAGTGCGTGTGTCTTCATAAATAGACAGATTACAAATCTCACTAACGGGTTTTATTAAAGACTAAATGTTTTATACTGGGCCTTTGAGCCAGAACAGATTTCTGCCCAAACTCTATGTACAAATTTAGCCGTTGTGGCAAGTAACATATTAACGTCAGTAACATTCCGACGGAGTTTCGACTAGTGGTGTGGTGACCAAATATAGTCCTTTTCTGAAAGTAGACACCGATCTGACATTCCTCAATTCTAGAAACCTAAGCTATTGACACTGTGCTCGCTGTTAACGTAACAGAGAGATATCGATTCTGTCCATACCTTAAGAAGGGGAAATATTAGACCTTATCCTATGTATCCTTGTTTCCTTGGGGCTATCACTTTCTTCCAACAGGACTGTGGGCATACCTAGAGGGATAAGATCTAACGGTGGGTCTATCATTTGAAGAAATTTTGTAGCGAAAGAACCAACCCAAGTCTTAATTCCCCTATCAAAAATCTACGACATCCAGCTCTGATTGGAAGGCTTCCCAGTTTGCTTTTTTATAGTTGAAAGTTGGTTTTCCGATTCTGGGTTTGAAACAACATTTTATTACATGGGTATTACAATGGGCAGATGATCTGAGTTTGTGTCGTGTAACACTTCCCAATTTGTATTGGCTAGATTGTTAGTTGCTTTGCTTATGTCTATTGCTGTATCTGCCCCGTTAGCTTGTTGATTAATTTTAGTTGCTGTCTCATCGTTAAGTATTAGTAAATCGCTGTCAAGTAGGCGCTTTCCTGCATTGTCCGCATGTTGTCCACTCCAAGCATAATCATGGGAATTCAAATCGCCTACTATGACTGTTTTGGGGCCTAGTCTGGTGCTTATGGCTAATATTTCTTCATCTTTAATTGTTACATTCTTAGCGTATACATTTAAGATTGTTAGATTGTTTGGTTCACTTGCTTTTGTGACCTGGATACCTTCTATGTTGGTTGTATCAAATATTTCCCAGTCAATAGTTTTAAATGTGTCGTTTACTAAGATTGCGACACCCCCTCCTCTGCCTTCTTTCCTATCGTGCCTAAGTTTCTTAAAACTCTTGCAACTCTATCTACTATTCGGGTTTAAATGTGTCTCTTGAAGAGCGTAAATTATATTAGTCCATCCTGTCTCTGCAAGTAGGGGTACAAAATTCTTTTTGATACACCTACAATTCCACTGTATAATTCTACATCCTTTCTTACCCATGTTTTATATTAATTTGTATGCCTGTTATTTTGTATTTAAATATCAAATTTTCTCTTATTTTGTATTGTCCCTATGCGTTGCATGAGGCATAACTCTTCGTTGAAATTATATTATGTAATTTATGACTTTTTTGAATAACTGGGTTTGTGCAGATAGATCTGACACCTCATCCAACACTACATTTATGTTATTTATTGTTTTTGTCACCAATTCTTTCCATTTGGCGTCTTGTTGTTGTTTGCCACTTTCCTTCACTTTCGCTTCTCTGCCTAAGTTTAGTATCTGTCTTTCACTTTCATTATTTTTAGTTTTATTTCATTTGCCTCTTTCAGTTCTGATAATTTAATAACATCCTGGGCAATTTGGTGGTGTATGGCTTTCATTTCTTCCAGCACTGCCTCCGCACTTTTCAGTGCATTCCTATTTTCCAATGATGTAGCTAAACTGTCTGACTGAATGTTTTCTTTTGTTTTGTTAGTAACTTTCTGAGCTTTTTCTTTCGACAGTTGTGTTTTTATAACCATAATCTCTTATTGTACAGATTTAATTTCTGCTATAACTTTAGTGTTTGTGTGTGTCGTGTTTTCTTTTACACTTTTCATCACCGTTTTGAATGGTGTTTTTGGTATGATAGATTATTTTAGCGCTCGTTTGGCTTGCTGGTACACTGGACATTCCAGAAACCTGGCACTGTGGTTCCTGTTGTAGTTGATACACTTTTGGTTTACACTTGCCTTTTTGTACTCTTTATCTGCCTTTGCCTTTTCACATTGCGCAGAGGGCTGAGTACCGGCGCAGTATCTGCATAATTTTTAGTCTCTTACAGTTGTTTCTTCCGGGTGCGAATTTCAAACCGTTGGAGCATTGCTGCACAGAGGGAATGTAAGCTTCTGTGTTCTTCTTCGTTTTCCCAAGTAGTAGTGTTTTAGGGGATTCCCTCCTTTCCTTAGGACTACCACTAGTGTTACTACACTCCCTTTCAATGTTATTCTTTCCACGTGTACCAGCTTTATGTTTGGGTTCTGTCTTGCGCAGTTGTTCACAACTTCCTCGCTTGACAGGGTGGCATTTATTCACTCTATAACAAATGTGTTTGTCTCTAGCTTTATTTTGATGTCGTGAGCAAGAGTCACGGTTTTAGCTTGTATTTTTAGTTCTTCTATCATCTCGCTTGCTCTGTCACTTTCATTTGGGGTAATAATTAAACCAAAATTGGTTTTGTATATTTTGGCTAGATTCAAAGGTTGTTATAGCCGGGAGTTGAAGTAAGGATAAGCTCTCACTGCAGATAAATGCTTCTATGGCACACGTCGCAAGTCGCCCCTGACAACAGAGTCCAGCTCCCGGTCTTCACGTGATGCTCAATCTGGGCCCGGCGGAACTGTTTCCACTGACGGGAGAAGGGGCGAAGGTGAGCGGCTGGCGCCTTAAAACCAGCAGCTTCTGGTGGATAGGGCTCGTGATCCTTGGTTGGCAACTTATCTAGGAGAAGGAAGTCTTAATTCAAATCACCGCTGCCTTGCGGGGATATCCATTTATGGAACTGGCTTCGGGAGTAAATCCTGAGGGTAAAATTGGAGTCAGAGTCCCTAAGGCAGTCTAATGTTAATTCGACATTATTCTGGAAACTCATGCGACGGGGCAGGTACCAAACTGTATCAGCTACTGCCGTTCCTCTGGATCTACCAGCTGCGTAGAGAGCGGGAACATGCTTCATGGGCAACAGCTTGATCTCCATATAACTGTGCCCAAGCTCGCGCCCTGGAGAGGACACTCTAGCTTCACCCTATAGGGGTCGGCAAAACACGGGAAGTAGCAGTTACCGGTTATAAGCATTTTGCCCAAATTGGCATAGAGAATGGCGCCAGGGGCTACTTCCGACAGTGGGAGAGGTTCTAGGATCTCACTGGACAGCTACCGCCCGCTTCAAGCTGGGCAGCCCCAGTCAATACGGTGTTGTCCCGCCACTGTCTGCTTTCCCCATTGGGTGCATGGGGATTAGGGTCAAATCCGAGCAGTGGACAGAAAATTTTGCACCAAGCAATTATCATAATAGAAATAAGCAAACTCTCAGATTGAGATGCAGGAACGCCTGGACTATGTTGACTGGACTATCCGAAAACTTACAGGATGACAGCCATAATCAATGATAAGCTTAAACGTCTTCAGGTGGATATATCTGAACTTCAGGAAACGCGCATGGCAGGCTCTGGAATGGTGAGTGAGAAGGACTACGCATTTTTTTGTCAAGGGAAAGACCTTAATAAAACTAGAGAACACGGAGTAGGTTTTGCGGTAAAAAAAAAATCGCTAACTAAAATGGCTGAACCAGATGAGAGTGGATCAGAACGCATGTTAATGCTCCGCTTGCAAACTAGCGCAGGTCCCATCACCCTTGTCAGTGTGTTTGCTCCTACTCTGTATTCTGCCTCAGAAGCTAAAGATGAGTTCTATGAGAATCTAGCATCAGTCATCAAAAGCTTACCCAGGCAAGCACAGCTTGTTCTTCTGGGTAACTTTAACTCTAGGGTGGGTGCCGATAATGTTTCATGGCCTTCATGTCTGGGCAGGTTTTGGTATCGGCAAGATGAATGAAAAAGGACAACGATTCTAAGAGTTGTGTGTCCTTCATGACCTCTGCGTGACCAACACCTACTTTCAGACAAAACCCCAGCATAAGGTGTCATGGAGACACCCTCGATCCAAGCACTGGCACCAACTGGATCTGATCCCCGTCAGAAGGCCTCTTCTCAGGTCTGTGCTCTCCACGCACTCATACCATAATGCAGACTGTGATACAGATCACTCCTTGGTTTGCTGTAAAACCAGAGAACAACGAAGAAAAGTCTATCGTGTCAGACATGAAGGGAAATCACACATTGATACCAGCAAGATGTCAGACCCTGTCCTGATCGCTCATTTTACTGCGACCTTCAAGTAAGTGCTCAGTAGCCGTCTGTTGACGATTGTTGCATGTTTGCAAGCATTTGGATTTGAGCTCGATCCGAATGATTGCACCATGGAACACCTCAACTGAATATATTAACGACATGGTCTGCATATCCCACTTCTGACACCAGTATGTTGAGGACTGTCACCAGTATGTTGAAATTCAATATACATATCTTTAATATGAAGCATGTTCAAGTACCAATATATCACACGGGTTACAATTGACAATATCGATACGAGCGTAGTGTATAACGAAATCCCAGAAAATGGATTAAATGAACCCGGAGGACTTTGACTTCTAATATCAGAATACGCATGCATCATCTTGGTAATCAGAAGAATATATTCTGAAGAAATTCAGTCAGACAGTTTAGCTACATCATTGGAAAATAGGAATGCACTGAAAAGTGCGGAGGCAGTGCTGGAAGAAATGAAAGCCATACACCACCAAATTGCCCAGGATGTTATTAAATTATCAGAACTGAAAGAGGCAAATGAAATAATACTAAAAATAATGAAAGTGAAAGACAGATACTAAACTTAGACAGAGAAGCGAAAGTAAAGGAAAGTGGCAAACAACAACAAGACGCCAAATGGAAAGAACAATTTTTTTGTCAATAATATAGACCTTACTATCTTTTTTGAAATTTTCTCTGATCACTGCTGTCATCAGTGATACTTGCATTGTTTTTGCTGACTTCACTGATCTCTACACTGTATCTTTACTGCTTTGGGTAACAATGATTCGTTACTTTTGTGCGCATGATGCGCCGTCTTCTTGGCGATCGGAAAGATGTCATCACGTACATCGATGACATCTGCTTATTTCATGACTCTTGGGAAGATCACATTGCTGATTTAACTTCTCTTCTGCATACGTTACGCAAACACGGTTTGACTGTGCGACGTTCAAAGGTCCAAATAGGTTGTCAGGAAATTTCTTTTCTTGGTCACCACATAAGTAACCACAAACTATATCCCGATGACAATAGTCAAGCGAATTCTAGATATTTCTACCCCATCGACTAAGAAACAGGTTAGAAGCATTTTAGGCTTAATTAACTATTACCATAAATTCATCCCGCACTTCGCACAAATACTGTTGGCCAAAGGTAGTCCGAATAAGATACATTGGGAACCAGATTGCGAGAGCGCTTTGTTAAATATTAAGAAATTATTTTCTAAGACACCTATTTTGTTGTTACCAAATCTACGTATTCCATTCATACTTCAAACAGACGCATCAAGTTATGGAATCGGTGGCTGTTTGTTACAATGCTACAAGAAAATGCTCCATCCGTGTTTCTTTGTATCACGCAAATTGACATCAGCTGAACAGAAGTATGCGACAGGTGAACGTGAGCTCCTGTCATTGGTCTGATGCCTCGAGAAGCTGTCAAGATACCTCATCGGCACGCACTTCTACATCCAGACAGACCACAGCCCTCTTACTTACATTACATCCAGAACTTTGCGTAATTCGAGAATTCACAGATAGTACTTGCTGCTCCAGGAATTCTCATTTACGATTCTACCTATTGCTGGATCAGACAACAACTTAGCGGATTTATTATCGCGCAACTTCTCTGAAAAAAAAAAAAAAAGAATTAACTCGTTAGATACTATTTTTTAGATTGCTAGTAGTTGGTATTCTAAAACTTATTGTGAGTATTCATTGATTATTATAATTATAAATATATATATTATTAATACTCATATGGTAGAAGCGTACGTCTTCTCCACCACTCTCATGCGTGCCACGAGTGTCACGTTTGGGAGCGAGGGGGATGATGTTGAGGATTGTTGCATGTTTGTAAGCATTTGGATTTGCGCTCGATCCGAATGATTGCACCATGGAACACCTCAAATGAATATATTAACGACATGGTCTGCATATCCCACTTCTGACACCAGTATGTTGAGGACTGTCACCAGTATGTTGAAATTCAATATACATATCTTTAATATGAAGCATGTTCAAGTACCAACATATCACACGGGTTACAATTGACAATATCGATACGAGCGTAGTGTATAACGAAATCCCACAAAATGGATTAAATGAACCCGGACGACTTTGACTTTAATATCAGAATACGTATGCATCATCTTGGTAATCAGAAGTATATAGAATTTCAACATACTGGTGACAGTCCTCAACACCCTCAGCATGGTGATACTGTTACAGAGAACTAGGAGCATCTACAGAACACCATTCAAAGTACTGCACTTGCCACCTTTGGTAAGAAAACAGCGAAGTCAAATTACTGGTTCGATGCTTCATCAGATGTGATGGCACCTGTCATTGAAGGTAAGCGCAGTGCTGTGAATGAATATAAGCGTTCACCGAGTGCTAGAACCCTACATATCCTGAAGGCTGCGGAAAGCAAAGTTCAACAAACTGCTCGACGCTGTGCAAATGAATACTGGCTCTAGTTCAGTGAGAGCATACAGAATGCAGCGCAAACAGGCAACATTAGACAAATGTATAACGGTATAAAGAGGAAGTCTCTTGGTCCCCAAAAAAGTAAGACGGCACCGCTAAAAACCATCAGCGGAGAGAAGCTACCCGATAAGGGTAAGCAGATGGAGAGGTGGGTCGAGCACTACTCTGAGCTTTACGCTAGAGAAAATACCGTTACGCCTGAAGCCCTTGATGCTGTCAAATGCCTGCTAACTGTGGATGAGCTGGATGGCGAACCAACATTAGAAGAACTCAGCAAGGCCATTGATAGCTTGGCCTTCGGCAAAGCACAAGGCAGTGATGGGATTCCTCCTGATTTAAGAAGCTGTAAGAGCACGCTATTACATCCTCTGCAAAGGGTGATGTGCCAGTGCTGGGAAGAGACAACTATTCCTCAAGACATGCGAGATGCCAAGATTGTAACACTGTATAAAAATAAAGGAGACAGAAGTGATTGCAATAACTACGAAGGCATCTCTCTCATTAGTAATGTTGGTATGGTTTTTGCCAGAGCCATCTTAATGCGACTACACAATTTAGCTGAGCGCATACATCCAAAGTCACAGTGTGGATTCCGACCCGGTAGATCAACAATAGACATGATCTTTTCTCTCCGCCAGCTTCAGGATTAATGGTAGATGGAGACATGCATTACAAGATGTGAAGGTAAGAAGAGGTGCAGATGTGGGAAGTGATCACCATTTAGTAGTAGCAAAACTGAAAGTGAAACTAAGAAGGGCTGGACCAACTGTAACTACACAGAAAAGGTTTGACATCAGCAAACTGAAGGACCCGCTTACCAGAAAAGCGTTTGCCGCTGACATAAAGAAACGATATCAATTTACCAAAAGTCAAGAAAAGACATTGACTGATGATATAGACCATAAATTCAACACCATTTCAACAATATATAAGGAAAGCAGCAAATCATGCTTGGGATTCCAGGAAAGGAAGAAGCAAGACTGGATAACACCAGAAACATTAAACACCATAACACTGAGAAAGGTAATGAAAAGAAAGAAAACAGAAGCGAAGTCCCCCAGGTTAAAGCAACTATATAGCGAACAGTACAGTCAGCCGCACAAGGAAGTTAAACGCGAAACACGAGCCAACAAAAGGAATTTCCTAGACGATCTTGCAAGACAGGTAGTAGAGGCAGCACTGAGAAATGATCAAAGCACAGTATACAAAATAAACTAAAATCATCAGCTGAAAACGAGGTGCAAACAACATTACATTAGTAAGAGATAAGCAAGGAAATCTCATCACGACAGCAGAGGGACAGGAAACAAGATAGGCAGACCACTTCAGAGAAACTCTGAACAAGGAACCACCAGAGACACAACTGAATGTTCCTGAGGCTGAAAATGATCTAGATGTAAATAAAGACACTCCACGAAAAGAAGAAATCATCACGGCAATCAAAGGGTTAAGGAACGGAAAAGCTCCTGGCCATGACAACTTAAATGCAGAGCTATTTAAGACAGACCCTGAGCTAGCAGCAGAACTAATAGAACCACTATTTGCACAAGTCTGGAAAACAGGGACAACACCATCAGAGTGGAACAAAGGAATACTTGTCAAATTGCCCAAGAAGGGAGATCTTGCAGACTGCAATAATTGGAAAGGAATCACTCTTGTCTCAGTTCCCAGCAAAATACTAGGCAGGATAATTATACAGAGAATTTCAATATCAGTAGACTACAAACTGAGGAAAGAACAAGCACGATTTACAAAGAACAGAAGATGTGTGGATCATATATTCACTCTCAGGAACATTATAGAGCAGTGCTCAGAATGGCAAAGACAGCTGTACATTAATTTAGTTGATTTTGAAAAGGCTGTTGACAGCATACATAGGGACAGTTTATGGAAAATACTGAGGGATTATGGCATTCCAAGCTGCATAGTGTCTATCATAAAAAGCCTCTATGTCAACTTTACATGTAGTGTTGGGCAGAGCCACCTAACCTTCGAGGGGAAAACAGGAGTACGACAGGGATGCCCCTTATCAACAACTCTATTTTTAAGTCATAGACTGGGTGATGCGCCAGACAACAGAGAGCAGTCCAAGAGGAATAAGATGGACTACATTTTCTACATTGGAAGATCTGGAATATGCAGATGACATTGCACTACTAGCACATTCACATCAACACATCCAGGAAAAAACGGATAGGTTTAATAAGTATAGCCAGCAGGTGGGCTTGAACATCAATTTAAAGAAGTCAGAGGTCATGACGCTCAATGTGAGCAACCCTGAGCCCATATCAGTAAGGAATCAGCAACTGGTACAGACAGACACCTTCACATACCTAGGATGCATAGTAACACCAGACAGCGAAGCAGGCAAAGACATCAACATCAGAATGAATAAAGCAAGAACAGCCTTTTTTAGCCTAAACAACATCTGGAAGTCCTCTCAATACATCACAAGCACAGAATTAAAATTATATCAGAGCTGTGTGCTCTCTGTGCTTCTCTATGGTGCGGAATGCTGGAGAGTTACAGAGGAGGAAATGTCGAAATTGTCCTCTTTTCACACAACATGCCTAAGAAAAATTCACCGAATCTTTTGGCCAAATACCATCACCAACCAAGATCTGCTTACTCGGAGCAAGCAGGAGGACATGCACACCATCATAGCTGGCAGACGCTGGAGCTGGGTTGGCCATGTCCTCAGAAGAGACCCCGATGCCATCACAAGAACAGCTATGCTTTGGACCCCTGAAGGAAAATAAAAGAGAGGCCGACCAAAAACAACCTGGCGGAGGACTGTGGAGGCTGAGATGCAAAGAATGAACCAGAGTTGGGGCACTGTACGAAGGATGGCCACCGATCGAGGAAAGTGGAATCAATTTGTTGTTGCCCTACAAGACGCCACTAGGCGTGATGGCCACTGACTGCTTTGACGGTCGGTGGTTAAGGATCGAAGAAGAAGAAGAATCTTCAGGAAAATTAAGAGAGCAGAAAAGTCCCCTATATATCACCTTTATAGACTTCACAAAACATTTGACCTGGTTAGTAGGAATGGACTCTTCAAAATCTTCCTGAAAATAGGCTGCTCTGCTAAATTGCTGGAAATGATAAAGTCATTCCATGACGACATGAAGGGAACAGTCCAATATGCTGGAAGCACATTACAACCCTTTGACATACGAAGTGGCGTTAAACAAGGCTGTGTTCTGGGATGCAGCTGAAGGAATATGCCTTCACACTAGGTCAGATGGCCGTCTATTCAATCTTTCAAGGCTGAAGGCATAAGGGACATCATGTTCGCTGAAGACGCTGCAGTCGTCACTCAAATCCAAATGGAGCTTTAGAGCTTGATGAATCGCTTCACCCAAGCATGCAAGGACTTTGGTTTCACAATAAGTCTAAAGAAAACGTATGTGCTGAGTCACGATGCGGGTGCTGCACCAGTTATCACTATCGATAACTATGAATTGGCAGTGGTGCACCACTTCACATACCTAGGGTCTACCATAATGACAAACTCTCACTGGACACACAAATTGACAGCCGCGTTGGCAAATCTGCAGTTACCTTCGCCTGCCTTACATCGCGTGTTTGGGGAAACTCCAAACTAACAACGAAGACCAAGGCTGCGGTATATAACGCATGCGTCACCAGCACTCTCCTAAATGGCAACGAGTCTTGGATAACCTATGCTAAGCAAGAAAGAAGGCTCAATACCTTCCATTTACAGTGTCTACGCCACATCCTCGGCCTCTCGTGGAAAGATAAAGTGACAAATTTCGAGTGTTGTCACGTCCTGGCCTTCAAAGCATGCATATACTGCTTAGACGGCGCAGACTACGCTGGCTTGGCCATGCCCGCCGCATGGAAGATGGTCGCGTCCCGTAAGATATCTTCTACGGGCAACAAGCAGATGACAAAAGAACAGTTGGGCGACCGCAGCTGAGTTTCAAAGATGTGCGCAAGAGAGATATGAGGGCACTGGACATAAATCCAGCAACGTGGGAGGATGAAGCTGCCGACCGCATCAAGTGGCGATGCAATTTACGGTGCCACCTCAGTGATAAGGGTGGAATTTAGGCTGACTACTGGCCACTACAATGATAATCAGCAGCCCAGTAGTGTACCACCCCTACAGACACCAGGGATGTAATAGGTTGCAGTGTGAGGTGTCTGGTCTGTTGTTGGTTGCTGTGAGTGTGGGTGATGTCGTTCATAAGTTCATAACATATGAACATGACATGGAAAGTCATATAATGGTGCAACTGCTATTGACGTTTCCAATGTTTATTATCTGACTCCACAGGACAGTTAACGGTACATCCATTTCACATTACAGTTCACGAAAATTAGCATAAGTTATGTTCATCAATGCATTTGGCATATACTCAAATAATGATATGGCGCCAAGGGATTATACTGTTGGCTCCAATATTACAAAAGTGCATCAAATACTCCTCTCACTGTTCAGATGTGCTAAATGAGTCTAATCATAAGTCGCACGAGGATGGTGTTCCAGGAGTATAGGTCAGGCTGACCTTTACAGGCATTCCTAAGTCTAACCTCGACGTAGGTGCAATCGCTGACACAGCGACGTTCGTAGAACATAGAACTGTCCTTCGGGCTAAGTATGACCCGTGTACATATTAATCTCAGGTATGAAGATACCTGGGGCGTGACTTCTAGTAGAAGAACCTCTATTTCTGTAATTCGTAAGTGAGCAGAGATCGACCATTGTCAAACATAAAGTTAGATTACAGATTTGAAACGTAAATGAGGTATTACCTTGTTTCGAAATCAACACCACAAAAACACACGCCTCCAGGCGTTTTGAATAATCAAGGGAAGGACCTTGTAAGCTAACTAACTCACAATAAGGCTCCTAATTCCCTATCAAGAATCACAGAGACGCAAGACGCGTCCTATCTGCTTCACAACTTTCCATAGACTCCCAGACAGGAAAGCTTCTCAGACACACCTAACGTCCGGACATGCACAGAACGCATACACCAGAGCAAGAATCAAACGAGACGATGTAAGGAGCATTCCAGATAACGATTTGTAATAAATCGCGCCTTATATGGACAGGAATAACAACCTCATCACTGGTTTCAATCATTCCAAGAAACAGTTGACCGCTACTACCATATAAGGAGAATGGTCACACATCGTTAAAAAAATATGGACCGACGTGTCCCGTCACAAGAGAAGGTAACCATTATTGAAAATGGTAATCTCAGTCAAACTAGGGTTATCTAGCTTTGACCGAAAAAAAATTAAAGTGTACAATTCAGACAAGCTAATTATACAATGTCTTTAGAAAAATGATTATACAATGTCTTTAGAAAAAATGATTATACAATGTCTTTAGAAAAAATTCTGTGCGTAACAGATTACCGCACCCCCCGGAAAAAAAAATGAAACTTTTTTTTTGAATCCTAGAGCCAGCAAAAAACAGGCTCCTAACGCACGTATGATGCGCGGATATAATGCCTAATATGAGGCTAACTCGACGCATGGAGCGAAACTGAGATTATATCTCAGATCCTTAGAGAAAATATTTCCCTAAGTGTACACGTATATTCCAGGGAGGTGCCACCAACATACGCCACAGTGATGGCAACATCATAATGCAAGCCAAATCATACTCATACAAATCTATGAAATTAAATATATTATCATAGTATTACACAATGAAGTGTTGTGCAAACAGCGGTGTAATATACTAATATACCGCACTATAAAATTACACATACTCAAATAAAAGGCACATTATACAATGCATTATTAATCAATACAAATACATCTACTGTTCCTCGTAGACATAGATATAATCGTTACTAGAAGATGTGGACATAATCCGCTCCATCTTAGGATAGGACTTGATATCCTTCATGGTTCCACAATGTACATAATCTCGCAGACGTCAATGATGTGCTGCGAAAATATCAATAACACAAATTTTTAAGACAAATGTTAAATCTCTTAATACAGTCATCAAAATACAATATATAAATGTGGCCATGTGAGCTTTTGGACCGTATATTGCTAATTAAGCCTTCTTCCGTTATGATCAAATCGGTAACAGAAAGAAGGAAATTATATGGTACAATGTTATAAATTCCCAAAAAGTGAGAAAATATGTGTTGATATGTCATTATAGTAGTGGACTTTATATCAGGAAATATATATGACAGAAGAATTAAGTGGAATCGTGTGGGCATCTGGACATAATGTCTGCCATTACATTATCCGAACCACGGATAGCTCGCACCTTGAAATGAAATGGTTGAAGAGCTATGGCATATCGAGTGGACCTCGAGCTGTTCAAGTTTTTGCTCTGAATAGCAGTAAGAGCTTTCTGGTCGGTTTCCACAATGAAATGTGCGCCTAGAAGGAATCTTTGCAACTTCAGAATTGACCAAACCATAGCCAATAATTCACGGTCTAAAACCAAGTAATTCCTCTCTGCAGCATTTAATTTCCTAGAGATATACATCACCGGATGCAGAGTATCAGAATACTCCTGCATAAGTGCTGCCCCAATTTCATTAGACGAGGCGTCACTTCGAAGAACATAAGTCTTCTCAATAGTAGGTAACCTAAGGATAGGTGGAGATGAAAATAGAGTTTTAATCTGGTCCAATGAGGATTGACATTCTTGAGACCAGCGGATCAGATTAGGCGATCCTTTCTTCAGTAAAATAGAAAGCGGTGCCATAATGGAGGACAGATTCGGAATGAATCGTCCGTAAAATTGTATCAAACCTAAGAGACTACGCACTTGTTTTTTCGTCTTAATGACAGAAATGTTAAGTATTTTTGAAACATTGTGGTCCTCTGTCTTTAAAAGACCATGACCAACACGATGACCCAGGAAAGAAATCTCACTAAATCCTATAAAGGCTTTCGAGGGTTTTGCAGTCAAGTTATACTCGCGAAGAGTAGACAGCAATTCGTATAAACCCAAATAGTGATCTTCCCAGGAATCACTGAACAGGCAGATATCGTCTAAGTATGCTATGACATCTGTACGATATGCGAGAATTCGACGCATCATGCGTACGAATGTAGCAGGAGCGTTCATAAGACCGAAAGGCATGAAATTCCATTGGAATAAACCTCTAGGTGTAGAAAAAGCAGTAAAAGGTTTGGCTCGTTCAGTTAAAGGAACTTGCCAATAACCTTTCGATAAGTCGAGTTTGGTAAAGAATTTAGAATTAGAAAGTTTGTTTAGTAGCTCTTCCAATGAAGGCATAGGTTCAGCATCGAACTTCGTAACTTGGTTCAATTTGCGATAATCCACGCAAATGCGAATGTTATTATCCTTCTTTCGAACAATAACCATAGACGAAGAGTATGCTGAAGTGGATGGTTCAATGATTTCCAATCGTATCATTTCATCCAATTCTTTTTCGACTTGTGACTGAAAATGGATAGGTATCGGATAGGGTCTGACTCTGATAGGATTATTGTCAGTTAGTATTATGTCATGTTCAATGACATGTGTGTGTCCCGGGATGTCGGTAAGGACATCCTGAAATGTTTGTAACATCGAAGAAACTTGTCGATGTTCCTCAGCGGAAAGATTAGGAGAAACGGAAACGTTTTTCCAAGATTCCGTTGAATGAAGTGGGATCACAGGAAGAGGGAGATTGACATCAGAAAAAGTAGTTTCCTCATCCTGTATAACTGACAGGGATGAGTAATGACCATGAGGTACTGGAGAATTGTCCGTTGCCTGGAAAATAGGCTGCAAATAGTCAGGTCTTTCATGAAATTCCGTGAGCATTTATGTGGAAAGTTTTATGCTTTCCATCAATATCGACAACATAGTCGACATCGGAAATTTTAGAGACTATTGCATACGGACCTTTCCATGCAATAAGAAGTCTGTTCTCCCTTGACGGAAGAAGAACGAGTGCTTTGTCACCTGGACAAAGTTGTCGTAGACATCTATTTTTATTTGCAAACTGCCTTGCCTTTTCTTTAGCAAATTCGGATGAAGAAGTTGCTAGTTTGCATGCCTCGATGATCTTTTGCCTAAGAGCAATGACATACTCGTAAGAAGATTGAGTCTCATCGCTAATATTATCGCCAGTGATTAGATCGTGGAGTAAAGACATAGGGCCGCGTGGTTGCGCGCTAAAGACAAGTTCAAAAGGGGAAAACCCTGTGTGTTCATTGGGGACCTCTCTATAAGCAAAGAGAGCCGCTGGTAAAACCCTGTCCCAATCCTGAGGATGATCCTCAGTTATCTTCCCAAGTAAAGTTTTTAGTGTCCTATTCAAACGCTCAACTAACCCATTAGACATTGGGTGATAGATACTGCTGAGAGACCTTTAATATGTAGCATAGACATTACCTGTGACATAGTGTCGGATATAAGTTGAGTGCCATGGTCTGACAATATTTCTCCGGGGAATCCCAAGCGAGAAAATATTAGCCAAAGAGCGTCTGCGATATCGGCAGTGGAGATGCTCTTGAGAGGTATAGCCTCTGGCCGACGTGTGCACATATCGACACATGTAAGGATAAATTGATGTCCTCTGGCCGACTTGATCCCAAAAGGACCGATAATATCTATTGCCATTTTTTGAAAAGGGCGAATAGGAATGTCAGTAGCCTGGATAGGCGCAGCATGTCGTGGTCCTTTCGATTTGACCTCCTGACACACTTTGCAAGAACGACAGTAAATTCGTATGTCTTTGCTCACAAATGGCCAAAAGAAAGCCGCATGAACCCTCGACTTTGTACGGGAAAAACCCATATGTCCAGCACATTGCGAGTCATGAGCATGTTGCAATATTTGCAATCTCATACTCTTAGGCACAAGAATTTGAGAATGAGTGGACGTAGTCAAGTCTTGTACCATACGCACAAGTGTGGTGAAGTGGGATGTTATAAATATTTATAGGGGACTTAGTGTACTGACTGAGATCAGCTGTGAAGGTATCTATATCTATTAAGAGTAGTGTATTATAGATAACCTTACTTGCTACCACATATCTCTTTATCTCAGTCAGAATTATTCTGGAATAGTGTGATGCTACGTTATGTGTCTAGGGTATGTGTATGAAGAAGTGTAAGTCACAACAACAGACAGATAAACAATTTAATGTAATCCACTACTCTTGACAACACTGTGACACTCACATACATATAACACTCTATGAGACTATCTTAAAGGAGGCACTGATAACTTTCAAATAACAATATGTATTCATACTGGCATGAATGAATATGTGTCCTGATTCAACTACAAGGGAATCAGGAATCACAATCAATTTAAATTACAAGTTATGTACAGAATGTATTTAATATGAATATTGTAGTGACATATATTATTACAAATGTTCTATGTGTGTCAGTTGTGTAGTAGTAAAATGAGGTAATACTGGTTTTGTTTTGTTCAAGCTCTGTTGGTATTTGTCATCATGACTTCAATAGTTTGTCTTTAGGGACTAGTATTGGAGATGTTCACAGTTCCTGATTTTAAGACAAGTAAATTCCCCTCTTAATGTTAATTTTAAAAAATCAGTTCAAGATGAGGGGACATAATGTTGAGCTCAGCTGGCCAACTCTGCTTATCTTGAGTGATGGCGGCAGGAAAGGACTCCTCTGCTCGAATTCTCCTCTGGGCTCAGGAGACACCTCACTGATAGCTAAAAAGACCAAGGAGTATGCTGTCCGACTCTGGATTCAGCAAATCTCTGACCAGGTGCTGCTCAGTACCATCAAGACCACTGTCCCTGAAATCAAGAAGGATGTACCTTCTACTTCATAACTAATTTATATTTTCTTTTTACACTGATCACAATACATCACAAACATTGCGTTCAGAGCGTTAGGCCAACAGTCAGCTTCATCTGAAATACTTTATTCCAGTATTACCCTTCCTAATGGTTACTACGCCTCTGCACTTCCAGCATTATTTCTTTCTAGTCAATCATCCAGGTGTCAGTGTACTGTTTGGCCATTCCATGCCGTTTTACTTCTCTCCGACACCCTCTGTTCAGGCTGGAGCATTTTAGGCTTTACCTCACGTTTGCCACTGAACTACACATATATATACAGGCATAAATCAACAATTCACATTCAATTTTCATTAAAAGATATTAAATGGTTCAAGCTTACCACAATTCATACGAATAACACAGATACGTTGATTAGCAATGAATTCTGGCACAAACTGGCACAAATTTCCATCTGCTTATCTTCCAGGCTTTTATTGAGCAAAATTTTAGCTGGCTTCAACGCACTGATGCTTTATCAGGATCATTTAAACAAGTGGTCTCGAACTAACGCTCCCAAGTGTGTATATCAGCGAGACTGGCCAATGAGCCACGTTTCGATAAGTGTTTGAAAAAATGTTATCTTTTCCCGTCTCCCCTAACAACCAAGATAGTATTTATAGCCCGACCAATCGTGGTTAGGCTTTCATTTGTTGCGCTCCAATCAATTTGGAGTTTACATGGTAGGCTATTTCTGTAACGTAAATTTTTTTCAAACACGTTAAAAAAAAATCTTATGAGCAGAAATGATTTTATGCTGTCAGACACCCCCAATATTTTATTTTGGGTATAATTTATTAATTCCTGGACTATTTGCGTAACGTTTTACATATTATTTGTCAGCAAGCCCTAAGGAACCCAAAAATACTAATTTAAAGGAGCTACGTGGCTGCGTTCAAAATATGCAATTTCTTCTACCTCCTGTTTCGAAGATGTGCTGTCTGGGTACTGTTATGTGTTCAAACGTAAACCCATCTATTGTTATCTTTTCTAATAAGAGTCTGTTATGATTTATAAACCTAACTCTGGGAAAGGGTAGTGTATTTTATCACTGTCCGTCTGAAAAAAAATTAGTGCATGTAGACTTACACGCGTGATGGCAGCATTTGCGTAACGCGCGAAGCGTGTTTAGTGTTCGGCTTTTTGCCTCTCCCTTCTCTTTTTATCCTTTTGTCCATCTGTTCGTTCGTTTTGGTAACGCAGTATAATTAATGTTAGGATTAATTTAGGTCATTACGCAGGGCCATTCAATGTTTTTTCCAAGAAATACAGCACACGTTTCATTGAAGAAGGCGGGTAATAATACAGTAAGCTTTACTATCAACGTGAAAGCGTTACAATTTGCAGACGAAGCAGAAAACAAGGGGATTTCGAGTACATTCTTTGTGACAGCACTGTCATTTTACCATTGTTCTTTTCTTTATTTATTTTATTTGTTAGGCTTTATATTTACCTAATAATTTATATATGTGGATTAGAATATTTCATGACAACAAGTACGCCGTTCTTCATAGAAATCCAAGACTTTCTATTAGTATTCTGATTTGGATCACATTTTTTTGCTAGAATGAAGAATTTTTGTAAAGAAGGATCTTCTTGCAATTTTATAAATGAGTCACGTGAAATAATCAAGTGACTATTTTGGCTATCTACTTCATTATTATCAGTTAATGAAGTTTGAGGTGGATCCAGTGCATGTGCTCATGTGACCACCGCATTGGTAGCTTCAATATTTTGCTCTTCCCAAACAGCAATCTGCTGTGGGGTACATTCTCTAACTCCGTGAATACAACCAATAATAAGGTCCGCAATAGGGTTTGGAAGGAGACACGCGTGGACATCTCCCGTAAAGAAGGGAGTAGCAATATGTATTATTGCAGTAGGATACTTTTCCAAAGTGCCACCAAATGTTACACATTTGATGACCTTTCCTGTAGCACAGGATGGATTTACAAGAGATTGCTTAACACCAATAGTAGTACATCCAGAATCAAATAAAACTGAGACTGGATTACTATTTACAAGACCCTTATGTAGTATAAGAGAACCTCTCCCGTCATGCGCAACAGCAGCAGGAAGAGCGGGAAGAGGATGACCACAGCTTAAAGTAGTTACGGTAGTCGGTTCGAACAAAGTACTGCATTGGGGACATTTAGTTGCCCTACTAAAGTCAAAGGCAGAACATGTGATAGCACTAGAGTTTTTATCATCATCACCTTGTTTACATGCTCCCTGAGACTCCTGCTGTACAGAGTTTGCCTGTTGATATCTCTTTCTTTTATGTTGCGATCTACCGCGACCATTATTGCCTCTGCAATTATCATTAAAGTCCCTACTGTAATTGTTATCCTGGTTTGAATTCCAGTTTCCATAACTGTCATTACCATTTCTATACTGTTGAGAACCTCTATTATATTGGTTTTGAGGTCTCCGCGAAAAATAGTTTCCTCTATACTGACTACCTTTGCGAAAATGCCTAAAAAATTATTGGGAGTAGTATACCGTGGAGTATCAGCTTGTCTCCAGTTCTGCGAAGAAGAATCACCCTGAAATTGATTGCTATGATTCTGAGCATAATTACGGTTACTCTTCTTATTAAAATTTTGTTGGCTACCCTGAAATTTACGCATGAAATTTGGGCCATAAGGTGCTGCCGAAGCAACTGGCAGACCTTCTTTTACTTTAGAGTTGCTAATGGTTACGTGAGGATGCGCAGTGACATACTGGCAACAGTATTCTTCCATTTCTTTTATGTTTTTAGGCTTACGCTCATGAAGAAAGAAAAGATTCATTGACAGAAGACATAACCTTGTCTCTAAGTAGTAAGTCCATAAGTGCTTCATATGTATGTTCTGTCTTAGACAGCTCAACCCATCGTGAAAAAGTAAGACGTATCTTTGAAATGAATTCAGAGAATTCAACTCCAGTATCTGGCAACATATTTTTAAATTGAAGACGATAGCCGTCTTCGTTAAGTTGGTACTTCTTTAACAAGACTGCTCTGATAACCTCATAATTGTTCTTGTCAGGCTCATCTACCATACTTAACATACTCAAAGTATCACCTCTAAGTAAATTGGACAACTGATAAACATACAGTGATTTATCTATGTTATGTGTTTTACATGCCCGTTCAAATCTATCCAGATAAAACGTTATATCGTCACTGGAAGCATTGAATACAGGTAGCTTAATCTTAAAAGTACTTGCATTGAACTTATCTGACACCTTATTTGCATCATTAGCATTACCAGTGTTCAACAATTTCAACTTTTCTAACTCCAAAGCTAAGAGTTTTTTCTTCATGCTCCATTTTTGCTTTTCTCTCATCAGCCTCTCTTTGTAACTTTTTCTCTTCAGCCTCTCTTTGTAACTTTTTCTCTTCAGCCTCAGCCTCTATCTCTAGTCTCTTATTTTCAGCCTCTTTTTCAAGTCTTTTATTTTCAGCATCTAATTGTAACTTTCTTTCCTCAGCTTCTCTTTTTTGTTTTTCCATTTCCATTTGGAATCTCCTTACCTCCACCTGCATCTGCAATTTCTTTTGTTCAGCTTCTTTTTCCATTTTTTTCTCTTCCACCTTTAATGCTTTATCATATTGAGTAGTCGCATATTCTTCCAATTTATCACCAGTCTTACCAAGGGATTTCCCTTGCTCAATAAAGTACTCAAGTGTAGACATGATGTCTAATATTATGAGTCCAAAACCTGAAATAATTAATTATCTTATTTCAACCTTAATAGTAACAAGACTTAAATAAAGTACTTGTATAATCCCAATGTTTATCCCAATCTCTGTGGGAAACAAGTCTTTCATAAAGAACTTGTATTATCAAATGTATAATAATAGCACCAGTCACTTCTTAATCATCAGGGCACTACACAAATTAGTGCATATACCCAAATCCATCAGTTATTTATCATAACTGCACTACACAATAGTGCATAAGCAAAAACCACCAGTTAGTTATGATAAGTGCACTATACAAACAATAGTGCATGAGCAAATATGTAACAATAGTGAAAGCTAACTATGCAAGAACTATGTAAACAATAACAAAGAACAAAGACAATGTAAACAATAACAAAGATCAAAGACAATGTAAACAATAACAAGGATCAAAGACAATACGAAAACATTCGCAAAAGTCAACTAAATAAACAGCGAAAACTAAAAGAAAATATCACAAAGAATGTGATGACAAATGCGAAAAATGTAAACAAACAAATGACGTCACAATGTATAAACAAAAATGGTGTAAAGAACTGAATAATAGAAAAGAGGAGACCTACAAATACAAACAAATCAAAACAAAACTAAAGAATGCGAAAAAATACCGAAAACAAAACTGCACATGTCGTCACACCTAACAAAAATAGCAATAAATATTGCTAACAATTTCCAATTAAGGAAATTGCTCCTACCAGAACGCTATCATAAGACCTCTATGACGTGGTATCTCTTATAATAGTCACCTCCCCAACCAGCCCGCTGAAATATAAACATATAAATATAACAAATAACATAAAACATGTAAACATGTAAACCTATAGCAAAAAGTGTGTGAAAGTATAGAAGGCTCAGTTAGAACATAAGGGCACAGTTCACAAACAAAACAGGCCACTTAACTTCTATATATCCAACCGTCAGCACGGTGCAGAACAGGTTGCGATCAGCATTCTGAGGATAAATGATCCAACGTTGATCGACAACTGCTCCCATAAACAGCCATGACGCAGTAAATGAGCCTCTGATACTGTAAATGTTGTTTCGGCACTTGTCCTTCTTCCTTACAATGCTCGGCACTTGACCTTCTAACTTCAGTATGAGTAAATCGCTTCAATCGGCACTTGTCCTTCTGAAAGCTATGAAATCGATAAACTGTCGGGCAGCGCCGGGTACTTTCACAATATAGCGGACATGCTATATGTCATTGTAGATGTTGTATCTTGCAGGAAGTATCGTTCACGAACTTGCATCTTTTAGAATGAATGGGTTTGTTGACCCCCGTGAGTGCTGGTAACAGACGAACCAGTCATTGGCACCAGAATGATAAAGGTGGGCCAATGTACTGCCACTAAAATGATAAGGGTGGAATTTAGGCCACTATGGACGTTTATGGCCACTACAATGATAATCAGCAGCCCAGTAGAGTACCACCCCTACAGACACCAGGAATGTAATAGGTTGCAGTGTGAGGTGTCTGGTCTGTTGTTGGTTGCTGTGAGTGTGGGTGATGGCGTTCACAGGTACACAACATATGAACATGACATGGAAAGTCATATAATGGTGCAACTGCTATTGACGTTTCCAATGTTTATTATCTGACGCCACAAGACAGGCAACTGTACATCCATTTCACATTACAGTTCACGAAAATTAGCATAAGTTATGTTCATCAATGCATTTGGCATATACTCAAATAATGATATGGCGCCAAGGGATTATATTGTTGGCTCCAATATTACAAAAGTGCATCAAATACTCCTCTCACTGTTCAGATGTGCTAAATGAGTCTAATCATAAGTCGCACGAGGATGGTGTTCCAGGAGTATAGGTCAGGCTGACCTTTACAGGCATTCCTAAGTCTAACCTCGACGTAGGTGCAATCGCTGACACAGCGACGTTCGTAGAACATAGAACTGTCCTTCGGGCTAAGTATGACCCGTGTACATATTAATCTCAGGTATGAAGATACCTGGGGCGTGACTTCTAGTAGAAGAACCTCTATTTCTGTAATTCGTAAGTGAGCAGAGATCGACCATTGTCAAACATAAAGTTAGATTACAGATTTGAAACGTAAATGAGGTATTACCTTGTTTCGAAATCAACACCACAAAAACACACGCCTCCAGGCGTTTTGAATAATCAAGGGAAGGACCTTGTAAGCTAACTAACTCACAATAAGGCTCCTAATTCCCTATCAAGAATCACAGAGACGCAAGACGCGTCCTATCTGCTTCACAACTTTCTATAGACTCCCAGACAGGAAAGCTTCCCAGACACACCTAACGTCCGGACATGCACAGAACGCATACACCAGAGCAAGAATCAAATGAGACGATGTAAGGAACATTCCAGATAACGATTTGTAATAAATCGCGCCTTATATGGACAGGAATAACAACCTCAACACTGGTTTCAATCATTCCAAGAAACAGTTTACCGCTACTACCATATAAGGAGAATGGTCACACATCGTTCAAAAAATATGGACCGACGTGTCCCGTCACAAGAGAAGGTAACCATCATTGAAAATAGTAATCTCAGTCAAACTAGGGTTATCTAGCTTTGACCGAAAAAAATTAAAGTGTACAATTCAGACAAGCTAATTATACAATGTCTTTAGAAAAATGATTATACAATGTCTTTAGAAAAATTGATTATACAATGTCTTTAGAAAAAATGCTGTGCGTAACACTCAGATTGGGCGAAAATAAGCTCACACAACAAACCTTTTTTAATACGTAATTATCACTAGTTATTGTCCTATTTGGGTCTGTTCGTGTGACGGTATTGATTCCCTTTCTTTGCAGCAGTGGTCCAACAGTGGCAAAAACTCAAGAGTATCTAATATGGGCTTCAAATGTGTCTACCTTCGTACAAGATTACTCTTGGTAGATTTGTAAATAGAAGGGTAATGACTCTTCTATCTCAAGGGAGTTTTCACAAGATATTCAGATAATCGAAAACAATGCTGCATTGCCTGAGCACGTTAATTCTAGAATCTGCCGACAACTTTTGTTAAGAATTAAGCAAGAATTACTCTTAGCTCGTTCAAGCCCCCACTTCTGATTTACTCAGTGGAATTCTTATTATTCTGACATAGCTGTGTTTAGAGTGTGTGTAGTAAATTCACCGAGACAAACATGCAGTACATTTAAAATGATTAAATCAAATTTTTGTAAACATTACAAATAACAACATTTAATAATCACTTAAGTTTTAACAGTTTGAAAATAATTGAATAGTTTAACAGAAAAAGTTCCTCATTGATGGATAGTAGGTTCTATGGAAAAAAGTTCACTATGGCAGCTTATATATAGCACTTATCTGCCAGTGGTTGTTTCTGCTCCCGCTGGGTTGGTTCTTGATGGACTGACTGATCACTGATAACGCTAGTCGCTGGTCAAGGATGTTGGGTGCAATTCGTTCCCAGGAGTGTCATGGAGAGTCTACAAAGTTGGTCCCTCGTCTTAAAACTCAGGCCACTGTTCCCTTCTTGTTCCAGAGATAGTACCCTTATCTATCAAGAACATCGAAAACACAGGAAATAGACAATCAAGAGTACACAGAATGAGATCGAGACTAGGGGAGAATTAGTTAAGGATAATTACGGAGAACAAATAGCGTAAAGACATGCAGATACTCAGAGAAAGAGACAGGTAGAGAAGAGGCAGAGAGAGGCTGTCAGAGATTGTGAGGCTCAGAGAGTCAGACAGAACATTATTTATTCTCAAAGAGTCTAGAACTGGGCACGCAGGCCCGTCTAACATTCTGCCCTTCCTTTCTATCGTCTTCCCTACTGAATGCAGTTATTCTCACATATATCTTAAATATTACTTAAATAATAAAATAAACAAAATAAAATACAATAAAATGAAATCTCAACATTGTAACAGCACAATAACAGTTACACACATTTACAGTATCTTATCATAATTATATTGAACAGGGCAAAATCTTCTTTAAAACCTACATATGATGTTAAATAATTATTTAGGATCATAACTAAATTATGGTGACATATTATCTGCATTCATGGTGTAATTGAAAAGTCTGCGATTGTACTTCAACTGGTACCACCACCAACAACTGTGGTAAAAGAATAGAAACGAAACGCTCTCCTTAGTATTGCGTTTCCCGACACATACATATGTGTCCCTTTTCTCCTATTCTACCAACCCATTTACTCATAATTTACTCTCGATGAGAATTAACTTTAATCCTTCGAGAGAAAACTTTCTTTACATTTAAATTGAATAGCTTTTATAATTACTTTACATTTAAGTGGAAAGGTTAATTGTACAGATAGAATATGTGTACATTTACATTTCCACTGATAAAAGTGTTCACAATATAAATTGAATGTTTTCATTTATGTTTACACTGATTTGAAAAGTTTGAAACTTTCATTAATTTTAAAGTGAATATGTTAACATCGACATTTATACTGGTTTGAAACTGTAAGTATTATAATTAAAATGTACATCATTTCTTTCATCTTCCCCCCCCCCCCCTTCTATCCATATGGAACTTGGGACTACTGGTGCGTTCAGTTCTGTGTAAGAAACTAGTAATAAAGCAGTCACCAGCCCGTGCAGTGGTGGTTCATGAAATCATCATTCTATGCGCTGAGGTTGCCAACCTCAAATGACTTGGACATCCAATAGCGATTTTCATATATAATATTCACATGGTAATATATGTATTTTAGTTCACATGTTAGTAATGAAAACATAGAATATAAAATGACAACTTACGCAAATCCTGGCTCACAGACATTTTGCTCAGATGAATGACATTAAGGCACTAGTCGATGTATTTTTACACGTGTACTTGGGGTCGTTAATTTTAACTTTAATTCCCTCTCTGACTCCGTGTGTTCAGTTTCCTCAGATATTCCGGATTTACTTATTTAAAATGATAGAGATTTCTTGGGCTGTTTTGTAAGTCCTGATAAATACTCCAATAAAAGGTGTCCGGTCTGATACAATGGAATTCTGAATTCTAGGCTTCACTCTAGCAAGGTCTGGTTGTGTTGTCTTGGCAAGCGATCTTCACAGTAAATTTGACTGACTGAAGCTTCCGGTTATATTCATTGTCCTCCTTCGCTCTGTTTTTTATGTAGCTAAGTAAAAGCTGCAATCATTTCAAACATGCTGGTGAGGGGGGGGGGGGGGGGGGGGGGGGGGGGGGGGGGGGAAAAAGTCCTCAGGGGGGGTTCCCCAGCCTTGGATATGTCATTGGGCCGAAGGGCTGGGGGGGGGGGGGGCTGGCGGGGGTTTCAAAATATTCATGACATGGAAACATTTTGAACGTAATGTAGATGTCAAGTCTTCCATATGTGGCATGAAAATATCCGATCCCTGACAGGCAAACTCATCAACACATCTGTAAACTCATACGACAATGTGTGAAAGAGAGATCGGAAAGAGGTCGCCCTAAATTCCATCTTGTGACAGTTAGATTAAAATTATTTGTTTAACTAATGAATTAAATTATTAATAGTTAGCTAATGCTACTAGTTATCTACGATTATGGTGTAGTATGAACTCCACTTGGTTCTATTCGTAATGAGTAAGAAAAACAAGATGGCTGCCGTATTTAAAAAAAAGTAAGTTCCACGTGGTGCTTGAACGTACACAATTTTTTTTTCTCTCTAAAATTCCTAAGTTATATTAATACTCCTAGCTTTATTACCTAGTCACCTAATACTTAATACTAACTGCAATAAGCTAATACTTAAAAAAGAGAATAACAACTTATTTCGATTATGCCTTGTGTAGTTCGCTGAAAATCTCCACTGGATCTCGATTACACAGCCGGGACCCAAAGACGCAGCAATAGAGAATGCAGTCAGCGACCCATATCTTGACTGCTTGCATCAGGGTCAGCGAACCAGAGCTGACCAAGACCCTACTCCACCTCCACGTGGTGGTCCTGGAAACAGACTGCATCACTGCAGTCTGGCTGAGAGAGTAGGGATCGCAGAGGGAAGGCAAACCCGGTCCCAAAAATGCCGTGCTGAAGTCGGATGTGTCGACCGAAAGGTGCAGATATCACAGCTCCGGCGTAAACAGACACAACGCAACCAACTTCCTTTTCAGGACGAACGAGGAAGAGGAAGAAGATTACACAGCCGCGAAGTCAGTTGATATCGAATGTCTCAAAGTAACGGTTGAACAAAACGGAAGAACAAAAAAAAAAGGACCAAAAAAAAAAAAAAAAAGGTGGAGCCTCGTTGCTGTTGTTGTTGCTTTGGTGAGTTGATGGGTGTAGATCGGCATTTAACATCTGATCGTTATTGCCTCTTTACGTTCCATCTTGGTCTACCCTGTTCAACCTGAAAGTTGGTTATAATTGGTGTATTTAGTGTCATTTTATTTACTAATTTGCATTCAATTTAATTAACTCTTGTCTTTTGCAGTTGCTGATTTTTGTTTATATTAGTATTTGTCAATTTTATTTATTTATTTGTATTGTTTATAGATATCTATTGTCCTTTACGCTTGGTTTTAATTTGTATTAGTATTTATTCGTTTTGAGTTGTTGCCCTTTTTTTTTTCTTGTTGTCTTTCCTTGTCCTATGAGTAGTTCGGTTTTTGTTAATGCTTTGTTAGTTCTTGCTGCTTAATTTCTATTTAGTTGGAAGGTTTTCCTGAGTTACTAATCTTATATGTTTTCCTTTGTTTTATGTATATATCTTTTAAGTATTGATTGGGCATCTCTTGGGGCATCTATACTTAAAACCTTATCACCTGTTAAGTCTATATTGTGATTTCTATAGTAAGTTTTTAATTCAAGCCTTTGTTGTACATACTTTATACAGTGGATCAGGTAGTGGTCTATATTATTCTCTTCCTGACATTCTTGGCAGTGTGGTTCTTCTATCATAAAGTATGCTGCACCGAGACGGAGACGCCACAATTTTTTGTTTGATGGTATCTTTAATTCTTCTCTGACCTGGCATGTCCTTGTTGGTTCTTTCAGCAGTTTGAACGCGTGTCTGCCTTTTCTACTTTTCTTCCATGTTGTCTTCCATTCCTCGTTTATAGTTATCTTCACTTGGCTCTTGATCTCCGACCTTCATAGTCCTGCTTTTATATTGTTTTTACTTGTTCTTCCATTCTTGGCGTTCTGGTCTGCCAACTCATTGCCAGCAATACCTATGTGTGCTGGAACCCACACTAGCCTCACACTACATCTTCTGTGTCCTAGTGATGTGTTAATTGCTAGAATTTCTTCCTTTATGTCTGGCCGGCTACATTTTCCTGGGTGTTCTAGTGCTTGTAGTGATGATAGTGAGTCTGTAAATATCGTAACAGCTTTTGGTGGGTTATCTTCGATTATTTCTAAACTTTTAAGAATTGCTACCATCTCTGCGGTAAAAATTGAAGCCCCTTCTGTTACACTGTAGTTTTTTTTTTATTCCCCATTTTGGTATTACAACTCCGGTACCTAGTTGGCCACTATCACCCTTGGATCCATCAGTGTATACGGCCAGACATTGTTTAGTTAGTTGATCTATGAACTCTCTACTTATCATTTTGGCTTCCTTATCTTCTATGTTTTGTTTGATCTTTTCTGTAAGTGAGTAGTCTATGATTGGTGTTTTTAGTTCCCAGGGTGGTATTTTGCTTCTGTATTTATTACTATTTTCAATTGTGTTTGATAGTTCTTTGAACTGCGTTAGGTCTTCTATCGTTCTCCACCCTGTTGGATATCTATCTTTATTTAAGGGGACGTCCCATACACTTGGTTGGTTTTTGACAAATGCTTTATGTGCTGGGTGGGTCACTTCTTGTGTTACTTTACTCCAATAATTTATTCTCAGTTCTTTCCGTCTTAGATCAAGGGGAGGTATGCTAAGAGCTCTTTCTAGCGCTTCTACTGGTGTCGATATAAATGCACCTGTAATGGTTCTCATGGCTGCATTTTGAATCCTGTCCAGTTTTGCTTTGTTAGAAGCTGCAGCTGAGTCATAGACTATGCTGGCATAATCCAGTTTCCCCCTGATGAAAGACTTGTAGAACATAAGCATTATTTTATTGCTGGCCCCCCATCCATTACCTTTGACAATCCTTAGTATATTTAGGGGTCCCCTACAGCTCTCTACCAAATTGTCTATATGTTTATTATAATTTAGTTGTTTATCTAAAGTTACGCCCAGAAATCTTGTTGTTGAGGAGGTACATATTTTCTGTCCTTTAATGGTTATATTGATTTTGTTATTTTATTTTAAATTTCCTTTACTGAAAATCATACCTACTGTTTTGTTTACATTAATTTGGAAGCCCCAACTTTTCATCCACTCTGAAACTTTGTCTATTTGATTTTGAAGTTTTTTGAAAACATGGTCCAAGTTTTTTCCAGATTGCCAAATGGCACAGTCGTCTGCAAATTGAGATACTGCATTCTTAATGTCGTTAAATTCATCTGCTAAATCATTTACAGCTATAGTGAAAATTGTTGGTGAAATCACTGATCCCTGAGGAATCCCATTCTGTTGTTCATATATATCTGACTTATCATTGTTTACCTGTACCGCAAAATACCTGTTCTGTAAAAAGTTTTCTATATACCTATAGGTTTTACCAGTAATGCCAATCTTTTTCTTTTTGTAAAGAGCTCCATCTCGCTAGCATTCATCATATGCTCTTGCGACATCTAGAAAAACTGCTACTGTTTTCTCTTTTCTCTTGAACCCTAGCTTTACATCGTGTTCTAATCTTACAAGATGGTCTACTGTACTTCTATCTGCTCTAAACCCTGACTGGTTTGGGCTATATAACTGATTTTTTTCCAGGTAGAATTTTAATCTTTTGTTAACAACAGTTTATAGTATTTTACCTAGTTGTGATGTTAAGGAGATAGGCCTATATGAACTTACATCATGGGCTTCCTTATTGGGTTTTAGGATGGGTACTATCATAGCTACTTTCCATGCTTTTGGTATCTTTCCTAAGCTCCAGATTTTATTATAAAGGGAAGTTATTATGTTTATAGTTCTTTTGGGTACTTTCTTAAGGATTTCATAACTAAGTATATCTTACCCTGAGGCCGTATTAGATTTATCTTTTATTGCATTAGTTACTTCTTCTTCTGTTATATCAGCATCTAAATAGTTTGTTTCGTCTATCTGATCTGGTAGTTCTTTTGAAAACTGTATCCTAAGTCTTTATCTTCTCTCATTTTCTTCCTGTCCAAGGCTACTTTTTGCACTGACTTTATAGAAATACTCAGCAAGAGCAATAGCTTTTTCTTTATCTGTTTCTGCTCTCTTTGGTAGTTTGATTGTTGGCATTATTGTTTTCTTATTGTTCCCTTTGATTGCCTTAAGCTTTTTCCATACTTCTTTAATTTGAGTGCTAGGTTTAAGTGACTGGCAAAACTCCTTCCAGTTAGTTTCTTTGGCTTTAAATATTATTCTGTTAGATTCATTCCTAATAAGTTTATACTCATCGTAGTTTTCTTCTGTTTTGTTATTTCTATATTTTTGTAATGCCCTTTTTCTTCTCTCATGAATTACTGTACAGCTTTTATTCCACCAGGCAACTGGTTCTTTATTCCACTGAGTTTTTCTTTTCTTGGTAATGTTATTTATTGGTTTAAGGTGCTGAGGCATATTTTTATTTGGTATATATTTTATTGCTATTTTCAGAATTTCATTGGTCAGTGTTTCTGCCCACAAGTCAGTATCATCTGATTCCATGTCTTTATATTCCGTCACCTCCAGCTCTGATTGGAAAGCTTCCCAGTTTGCTTTTTTATAGTTGAAGGTAGGTTTCTCTGGTTCTGGGTTTGGAATGACATTTTCATGCATGGTTATTATAATGGGCAGATGATCTGAGTTTGTGTCTTGTAGCACTTCCCAATTTACATTCGCTAGCTTGTTAGTTGCTATACTTATGTCTATTGCTGAGTCTGCCCTATTAGCGTGTAGATTAATTCTTGTTGCAGATCCATCATGTAGTATTAGTAGTTCATTTTTTTCTATGAAGTCAAGTAGGCATTTTCCTGCATTATCTGCATGTTGTCCACCCCAAGCACAATGATGGGAATTAAAATCGCCTACTATGATTGTTTTGGGGCCTAGTCTGATGCTTATGGCTAGTATTTCTTCATCTTTAATTGTGCCATCTTTAGCATATACATTTAGAATTGTTAGATTGTTTGGTTCAGCTGCTATAGTAACCTGGATACCTTCTGTATTGGTTGTATTAAATACTTCCCAGTCTATGATTTTAAATTTTTCGCTAACTAAGACTGCAACACCTCCTCCTCTACCTTCTTTCCTATCGTGTCTAAGTATCTTAAAGCCCTTACAACTATATCTATTATTTGGGTTTAAATGGGTCTCTTGAAGAGCATATATATCAGTATTTCCTCCAGTTTCTGATAGTAGGGGTGCAAAATTTTTTTAAATACCCCTACAGTTCCACTGGATAATTCTAAATCTTTCTAAATTGAATTTTAACATCATCTAGTATACCTTTTATTTTGGTTAACTATCAAATTTGCTCTTATTCTGCATTTTCTGTACTTGTGGACCCACTATCCATCAAGTTCTCAAGAAAATCCTTATTTATACTTGTCATTATATCCCTAACTTCTTCCGCTAAGTGTGGTAAAAGTGTCTCAAAATGTTTTTTGATAGTTTCTTTTATAGTTTCTTCTAGGTTGCTTTTGTTTTCCTGTTGCCTTTTGTTCTTTTTGACCACTTTCCTATTTTCATCCAATGCTACGTTCCCTTCTCTCCCTATGTTAATCTCCTGTTTTTCACTTTCCATTCTTTTTAGTATTATTTCACTTTCTTCTTTTTGTTTAGACAGTTTGACTAGTATCATTTCATTTTCTTCTTTCAGTACAGTCAGTTTAGCTATGTCCTGGGAAATTTGGTGCTGTATGGCTTTCACTTCTTGAAGCAATGCCTCTGCACTTTTCAGTGCACTTGTGGCATCCGAGGATGTAGTTTAATCATCTGACTGGTTTTTTGGTACTATTTTACTACTTTCTAACTTGTTCTTACTTTCTTTTGCCATCTGTGACTTAATCATTTTGACATCTTCTTGCACACTCTTAATTTCTGTTATAACTTTATTGCTCGTATAAGTATCATTTTCCTTTAATGCTTTTTTGGTCTGCTGATATATTGGGCAGCCCTGGAATCTGGCGCTATGGTTTCCTTTGCAATTAATGCATTTTCTGTTTGCATTTTCCTTTTTATAGTCAGTATCTGACTTTGCCATTTCGCATTGTGTGAAAGGGTGTGCCCCCGCACAAAACCTACATACTGCCTTCCCCCTGCAACTTTGTCGGCCATGGCCAAACTTCATGCAGTTGGAGCACTGCAGCACTGGTGGAATGAAGGCTTCTGTGTTTTTTTGTGCTTTCCCAAATTGTACCGTCTGGGGTGGGGGGGGGGGGGGGGGGGGGGGGGTTTCCCTACCTTCTGTTGTAATCACTATCACTAGGGTTACTATACTCCCTTTCACTTTTATACGTTCAACGTGCACCAGCTTTAAATCTGGGTTAAGTTTTGACAGATTGTTTAACACTTCCTCCCCTGTCAGGGTTGGGTTTATGCCTTTTATCACACTTTTTCTGGTTTCTTTTAACATCTCTATTTGTATTTTGATGTTGTGGGCCAGTTGAATCATCCTTGGTCTGTCCCGCAGTTCTTGCAGTAAATTTTTGGTTTTTTCTGTTACATTTAGTGTGAGTATTATCCCACTGTTATGTTTCTGCAATTTGGCAATGGCTTTTTTGTCGATGATTTTTTTCTAGGATCACCAGAATTTTGTCGTCCGGGAGAGATCGAAGCATGACTTCCGTTCCAGCTATTTGTGTTATTTTCACTTTTTGGGGGGTTCCCTTTCGGCTGGAGTCTTCTTTGTCCTCTCTTCTGGTTTCATGACTTGTTTTGTCCGCGTTTACCTGGCTGTCCTGATTATCCTTTTCCCTGGGTCCTTTCTTTCCGTTCGCTGTGCTGGTTCCTGATCTTTCTCCTTTGTTGATTCTGCTTTTTGCTGTTTTTCCTTCCACGCCTCCTTCCCGATTTTCCATTATTGTTTCACTCGTGTCCTTTAGTTCTGTTTTTCTGATTTCAGGGTTCGTGGTCATTTTTCTTTCTGTCCGGTTTAAAGTTTTGTCTTTTTCTGGAGTTTTGGCCATCGCTTTTCCTTCCCCGGACTATTTTCTGGTGAATACTACCATTGGTTATTTTCCCTGTCTTTTAGTATGCTACTATTTGTTGTCTTTGAATTATATTCTGATGATCGAATATTATTATATGTAATCTTTGGCTTTTGGCTTATTTTGTTATATTTATCTTTTCCCCACTACGATTCTTAAATTAAATAGTCCCCTAATACTTAACCTTAACTACAATAGGCTTACTCTAATATTAACAACAAAAGTATAAATTATTCACCACTTAAATATGTCTTTCAAGATGGCTGCCTGATCTCACTCAAAGAATTGCCACATGGCGCTATTTAATTTCTATTATTTTTATTTTCTATAATTAAGTAAGCGTGTGAAAGGACAGGCAAGAACGAAGGCACTTAAGAGGTTCGGTGGAACGGGTATCGAGGTGCCTCGTGGCTTCTCTTTGCCCTTTTATAGTCGCCTTCTGGAAAGTTCTAAGCTTCTTGTGCATCACGTGCTACTTTCCTGAAAGTTCTTGTGCGTACTACGTCATAACCTGTCTTAGCCTCTCTACATTTTTTTGGGTCCCTTAACCAGCAGCCCTTGGGCTTTCAGCCGTTCGGCCCAATGATTTGTCATTGCGATTCTGGGGAACCTGAGGACTTTCCTTCCAACCCGGTCAAGAGCTTTGCTTCTTCCCATCCACAGAGGGTTTATCTCAGGAGCCGTATTTCTGATAACTCGTTGTTGCTGAGTTATTTGCCGGTTGAAGATCATGCACTGAGTATGGCTACTTTAGTGATCTCTTGTTAATCGTGCTTTGTTTAGTATTACGCGAATTAGGGTGAAGGTGTTCATACAACTCAGTAGCATGGTATGAAGAAGTAGTTCATGTAACTTGAACTCAGCAACATTAATGAAGTAATTAATGCCTTCAGATTGAGTCCGTAATATTTAATCACATGTACACACAGGATGATCATTTCAAATAGGAACAGAACATAAGTCCTTATAAGTCATGCATAAATTAATCAATAACGTAGACTGCTGGTTTACGTGTCAATGTCCGTTTAAGGATACAATGCAGTATTGTCGTCAGAACATCACAGCTATATGCACGCGCAGCTAGACATGGCTACCTGCCGACAGTGAGACTGCGAGTCTGAATATTTCATACGAATTTGACGATTATTCTCCTCCTTCTGAGAATTCTAGTTAAATACTAACCTCCATAAATTTTCCTCTCATATAGAGTTCTAGGACTGACCCTGGTCCATCAAAAATGCACATATAAATGGCTATATCATGCCATTGAATTGGAAGGTTAGAAAAACGCAGCTATTCAGCTTGGCGGTCAAGTAACAAAGGGTAGCGTCTCCTAGTTACCGACTGTGTCCTAAACAACGCTAGACACGTCATAATCGATCGTGTATGGAGCGTTCAATAATTGAAACATCTATCGCAATATATTAAATGTCTTAACCTTTACGATTGCACGTCTGCTAACCTTTAGCAGACGGCGTTAATAGCATATACCGTAACACTCGTGACCTTCTACATTTACTATTTATTGATAACTACAGTTGCGTCAGTTACGCTATAAACGCGGTCCGTTCGCTGTCGCACATACGACAAATCAGACTGGAGCAGGAATGAAAGGAATACATATTTTATAATATTTTTCAATCAGGAATTATCACGTTGATGACAATGGACAAAACAGAGCTCTAATCAGGAATAATAATTATTAACTATCAAAATTTTTAGGGCAAAGAGTACTCATTATCAACCATAATTCTGTGGACAAAGCACAACATATAGCTCTAATCAGGAATCATAATTTTACAAAGTAGACAGAGAAGCAACAGAAGTCATATACTTGCTAGAATGCCGTCGCTCTCGCTGCGAGAGGGAACAGTGACCGAAACACGACCAACTCAGCAGCACAAAAACTGCAAAGGGGTACTAAGTTTGTCGTGTATCCAGTCACGATTCACGATTCACTGTCACTGCGAGCGACGGCAACGTTAGGTTTGTCCTTAGTTAAATTCCATTGTGAACCTATCCTTTCACCAATTTTGTTGCTGTCTCATGTTCTCATTCTTTTTTATGCGTATCTGCCATATCATTATTTATGTTTATTAGTTATAAAGGAATCATGTACAACACTTCAGCTGCTGTAAATTTATTTCAAGGGTAGGCAACCAAGGAGCTGTCGGGATCTACTTTAAAAACTCTATGCTCTTGTTACCAACAGATTACTGGGGACAATGAAGATAGAGATGTATGTATATAGGAAGATATTTATTTGTTTGTATACTTGTTATGTTTGGAAATATTTGGTAATAATATTTTGAGTCTGAGATTAGAACTCTAGTCAAAGGGCGAATACTCATTTTTTGCTTCGAGTGAAAGTAAATATATAGTCGCCCCACTTGAATATAGTTGAAAGGTTAACATTAGCGCATGCCCAATGAGACGATTAGTCGTCGTTGGCGCTTCCGTGATGACGGACGGATCTTGAAGGCTGTCGGACATATGAGAGTCCGAAGTTTTTGGTCATTGTGATTGATTCTGGGGAAGAGAGGAGTTTTCTCTCAGTAAACTATGATGGTCGATACTTCTCCCAGAATATATATGTTAGTGTGCTAGTTACTAGTATTTCCTGAACTTAAGGTAAAGAAGAGACATTTTCTAAAACTTTTATCTATGCTAAGGCCTAACGACGCCCATAGATGTTATATCATCTATCTATAAATATTTGATGGATCGTAATGTAGACGAATTCCTGTACTAGCAGCACTATGAGTGGTCTTATGTAACATTCCTTTTGGGTATGGAAAACCAAAAGAAGTAAGATGAGCAAATGAACGGAACTTTTTCATTTGTAGTGAGGATATCTTTTGGATGAACACCGCTCACTGGGACCGGCGCCATTTTGAATCCCACTGTTGGTCTGTTTGAATTGTCAATCGGAGAACGGAGATATCTTATTACCTGATGGCGATACCAGGACCTACATTGTATTGAAGTCTACTCTTTTTTATTTGAGATTGTCAACCTTCTTCTTCTTCTTCTTGCGATCGCAACTTTGATGATTACACCGTCAGACGAGTTCTCATGATGAATTCGACTGTTGTTTGAAGTTCCTCTTTAACTCCATATAGCTTTGAGTTTAGTGTTGAGTCATTGGGCCAGTATATCTTTCTTAACTGGTCATACAGAGGACAGTCCTGTAGAACATGCTCAGCAGTTTGTTCGTTTAATCCACATGTGCACAGTGGTGAAGCAGACAATCGTAGCTTGTGCATGTGTTTATTCAGTTTGTTATGCCCTGTCCTGAGTCGCAAAATAGTTGTCTGTCCCTGCCGGTCGAGAGTGTGATAGTCGTCTTTGGGTTGGTTCTGTTCTCTTCTGATAGTCTGGATAGCTCTCTTTTTCTCAAAGTATGTGACTTCATTATCTTCTTGTTCACATTCTCCTCCCTTTTTTTGCAAGTTTGTCTGCCTTTTCATTTCCGGGTACACCACAATGAGATGGTACCCACTGAAGTATGGTTCTCTTTTTGGCAGCTACCTTGTTTAGTTCATTTCTCAGATGCGGGAGTTTACCACCCTTGAGAGCTTGCAGGACAGACAGTGCATCTGTGAGGATGACTACCTGGTGGCAGTCAGAGTTGGTGTTATAAATCATATTTGCAGCTTGCTCTAGAGCTTGAACCTCAGCTGTATAGTTGGAACAGAATTTACCAGTGGGAATGTGCCTAGTCTCATAGTGGTTGTCAGGATATGAGATAAAGATACCGGCACCTCCATTCCTAACAGCATTAGTAGCTGATCCATCTGTATAGGCATGTATCCATGATTGATCGGGATAGCTTTCTTGGATCATACTCAATGTAGCAGTTCGTTTTTGCAGATCATTATACTCACATCCACTTGTGAGACCACTGACTGTTGTATTAATTTGGAGGGCACTGCTGGCCTGCTCCCATGGTACAGGGTATAGGGTGGGCTTCAGTGGTGTTGTCTTCATGGATAGGTCTTCTTGATGCTGTCTTATAAGTCTTTTCCCCCGATGCACAAAGCTGCTACGCTTTAGACGTCCCAATGCCAGATCATCTAGTCTTGCCTTCATTGGGTATTGTCAACCTTAAAAGAAAGACCCTGTTGAAGCTAAAGCCTAAAAGACTTAGCCTGAAAGACGTAGTCAGCAGAGGGTCTGTAAGGGAGCATTGTGATGACCATTATTATTGTTAACTCAAACTGATGCGATTAGTCAGTGGAGGTATGAGACGATAGACTATCATAACTATATATTTGCTTCTATCGTCCGATTATATTTACATGCTATGAGATTGGCAAATTGCTGTTGCCACCCATTTGTCAAGTATCCAATGATTTGTTGTGTCAACCTGTTCCAATGACTGTCAACCGTGCTGTCAGAGTGTGTATCATTAAACTGTCTAAAACGTCACCAGTAGTTCCAGTTATCATTGACTTCCAGCTGTGAGGGTATGAGTGTATTATTACCAACTTGTCAACTCTACAGAACCATTTATGCATTCGCGTGTTGACACTCATACTAACACTCATTGTCAACAATACATTCTTGTAGGGCCTCATTACGTTTGGGACAAGGTGACCTATATGACCAACACTGTGCCGGGTTTGAGTTGACCACTTAATCTCATCAAGCCCTTATTAACGTGGCAACATTAAGATTAAGGAGAGTTTACACTTTATCAACGTCTGAACGTGGTGTCCCCTATTAAACTGGAAACGTAACAGATCTTCATTTATCAACGTGGTAGGCCAGCTTTCTGGGTCAACCTGCACAGTGGACATTTTGAGAAGTCAGCTACTGGGACCAGACCGTTTCCTGTGGCCTGTTACGACACACATGAACACTAGCGGTACAACTCTACAGTCGATGTCAGCATGACCTGTCCTGTCAGCGTATACGGTATCTAGGTCAGCGTTTGTTGACATTTCTGATAGAACAGACAGCGTTACACAGCAAGTTTGTTTACAAGAATTAACTGTGTTAGCAAGAAGTGCTATGGAACTGAGAGGTCTTACACGTCAACGGTGGATCTTCTTGTGTTCTGCTATATATTGTTGAACTTTGTAATAGTTTAAGATAGAAATATGATTTATTAAAGTGGCAGTTTATTTTGATTGGAAACTGACCCATAATACGGTACTATTATAACTGAGCCTTCTATCTGCAACACATTACATTGCATTTATATGACATATATGTATTTATATTTAATGTTTACATGTTATAGTGTTGTGTATATGTCTGTGGGAGGTTGGGTAAGGTGACTATTATAAAAGATACCACGTCATAGAGGTTTTATAATAGCGTTCAGTAGGTGCGAATTTTCTTAATTGAAAATTTGCTAGCGACAATTTGTTGCTATTTCTGTTAGTTGTGAAGACGCGTTTTTTTCTTCGTCGTTTTTGTGATATTTTCCTGTTCTTTAGTTTTGTTTTGATTTGTGTGTATTTGTTGGTCTCATCTTTCCTGTCTTTTAGTTCTATACAATTTTATATTTATACACTGTGACGTCATTTGTGTTGTTTATTTCCTCGCGGTTATCATCACAGGTTCTGTGATTATTTTCTTCAGTTTTCTATTAAACTTATTTGATTTCTGCGAATGTTTTCGTATTGTCTTTCTTGATTGTCTTTTGTTTATGTTGTTGGTTGACATATACTATAAAATATACTTGATCATACACTACTAGCTGTGTAGTGAACTTATTAGAAAGAATCAACTGATGATTAATTGCTGTTATTAGTGGTACACAGTTGATTATACAAGACCTTATTTAAAGGCTTGTTTCCCACAGAGATTGGGATAAAGGGAGCTGATTATTCCATTTATTTGGAGATAGATTTCATTATTGCTATTTCAGGTATCTAGTCACATATTAGTATACATTATGTCGACGTTAGATTACTTTATTGAGCAAGGGAAATCCCTAGGCAAGACTGGAGATAAGTTGGAAGAGTACGCTACCAGTCAGTATGAAAAAACACAAAAATTGGAAATTGATAAACTGAAAGCTGAGACTGAGCAAAAGAACTTGCAGATGCAGGTGGAGGAAAGAAGATTCCAGATGGAAGAAAAAAGATTAGAAAGAGAAGCAGCAGCTGAACAAAAGAGATTAGACAGAGAAGCTGAACAAAAGAGATTAGATAGAGAGGCTGAACAAAAGAGATTAGAAGCTGAGGCTCAAGAAAAAAGATTACAGAGAGAATCTGAAAAAAAAGATTAGAAGCTGAGGCTGAACAAAAGAGATTAGAAGCTGAGGCTCAAGAAAAAAGATTACAGAGAGAATCTGAAAATAAAAGATTAGAAGCTGAGGCTGAACAAAAGAGATTAGACAGAGAAGCTGAAGCCGAGGAGAGAAGAGCAAAAAGGGAACATGAGGAAAAACTGTTAGCATTTGAGTTAGAAAAATTAAAATTGACAAATATGGGTATTGCTAATCAGTCATATGGTAATAGTGGTAAACCCTTTACTTACACGGTCAAGGTACCCGCGTTCAATCCTTCCAGTGATGACATAACATTCTGGCTGGATAGATTTGAACGCTCCTGTCGAGCTCATAATGTGGATAAATCACAATATACTAACCAGTTATCAGAAAATTTGAAAGGTGATTCTCTGACTAGTTTAAGTTTGGTTGAAGAGACTGACAAGGATAATTATGATGTTATTAGGGCAGCTTTATTGAAAAAAATATCAATTAACAGAGGAAGGTTACCGTCTTTTGTTTAAGAAAATGGTACCTGAATCAGGGGTAGCATTCTCAGAATTCATTGCAAGGACACGTCTTACATTTAATCGTTGGATTGAGCTATCCAAAACAGAAAAGACATATGAAACCCTTATGGACTTGTTGCTCGGAGACAAGATTATGTCAAGTGTAAATAAACCATTCCTTGATGATACAAAAAGGTTATTTTGACACCACTGATAATTACTCATTTAATAGTTTAATGGCTATTTATGGTCATGCGTTACTACTGTCACGACTACTGTGTTCCTACCGTGTTAAATGTTGCAGTAAGTGTGCGTGGGTACATTCACACGCCACAGATATGCACGTACGAGTCGTGGAACTACAGGTGACAGTTAACATAATTTATTGTCACAATACGTTCATATTAAATACACATAGTCAAACATAACTCACAACAAGAAAGTACTATAGTCACATCTCCACTTCTCATAATCATTAGCGCTCTACAACATCAACACTAGATCCTCTCAGCCACGGTCGGCATCACCGTGCTAATGTAATAAATAATGGCCTCCTTAAATATGCTTCATTAAAGACGCTCTCAACATTGGCGCTCTAATATAATAGGGATCCTCTCAGCAAACGGTCATCCTCGCCGTGCTGACAACATGAATAATAATGGCCTTCTTAAATCTGCTCAATAAAGACGCTCTCAACATTGGCGCTTTAATGTAGATATGGATCCTCTCAATAATAACAAATGGCCTCCTTTAAATCCTTTTCGTTCTCCTTTTCCTCTTCCTCCTTCCTTTGCTTCATCAAAGACCACTCTCGACCTTGGCGCTTTAAATGTAGAAAGGATCCTCTCAATAATAAACAAATGGCCTCCTTAAATATGCTTCATCAAAGACGCTCTCAACCTTGGCGCTTTAATGTAGATATGGATCCTCTCAAATAATAACAAATGGCCTCCTTAAATATGCTTCATCAAAAGACCGCTCTCTCAACCTTGGCGCTTTAATGTAGACATATGGATCCTCTCAATAATAACAAACATGGGGCCTCCTTAAACATGCTTCATCAAAGACGCTCTCAACCTTGGCGCTTTAATGTAGATATGGATCCTCTCAGCAAACGGTCATCCTCGCCGTGCTGACAATAATAAATGGCCTCAAACGATGCTTCTAACATCAGCATTATAATAAATAGACAATGGATCCTTTTCCCAGCAAACGGTCATCCTCGCCGTGCTGACAATAATAAATGGCCTCAAACGATGCTTCTAACATCAATAGTGAATACTCGCGGCAATTTCTCGCAAGACTGCACTCCCTGGCAGTCTGCAGTAATCTCGCCTTCACTCATCTTGACATTCATATAGTCAAACATAAGTCCTGGATCCTTACCTCTTCAAAAATACTCACAAACACAATTCTCCAATAAACTCAAGAATTATAGGCCTACACAAATAATGGCCTCTATAACTTTTGCACTGCGCAGGCATACTCAAAACACATACTGTAGGACCGACCTCTCCCGTCGGTACCCAAAAACAGACTCCCTTTAGTTCACACACTAGACCCGCCAAAAAAGACACGAGACTCGGTTGTTTAAAAAAACACAACTCAGTCTCGATAATTGCATGGGCTAGTCACACGAGCTTACTCACAGCTCAAGACAGTTCAGAGAAAAAAACATCTCCGCGATTTGAACTGACCAGTGTTCGACACGCTTACCGACTTGGAAACTTCTCGATCATACGAGGGAATTCCCCTAATACGATTTTAACTTAACATCAGCTTAATCAAGCAACGTAACCCGTAATCGAATCTATTCGCTTAACATTTTAAAGATCACCTCCCCTTGCTAATATTTACTCTGTATCAGTTGCACAAAAATAAGAAAAAGAAAAAAAAAAAAAAAAAAAAAAAAAAAGAAAAAAAAAAAAAAAAAAAAAAAAAAATGAAAAAAAAAAAAAAGAAAAAAAAAAAAAAAAAAAAAAAAAAAAATGAAAATGAATAAATACATTATCATTTTGTTGTTGAAAAATTTCCCAAAAAAAAAAAAGTCCCAAAAATTTAGAAATAAATGAAATTATATTATATGGCTACCAAAAAGTATTCCTATAACAAATGAAAATAGTACATCCACCCAAAATATCAGCAATAAATGTAATATTACAACTAAAACATCAAACATAATCAATCAAATATCCCAATGAATATCCCCACACTGGCCACCACTGATAAGAAGTCGAGGCCACCACTGTAGAAATCGTGGTTTCTTCTTTGTAGACAGTATCAGTACGCAAAATGATATAAATTGAATCAGAAAGTCTGGGTCACAATTCCATACATATAATCTCAACAGCATAGTCCTGGACATCAGCAACAATAGTACAAAATACTTGCATAATTAGAATATGTAGTACAGTCATCCTTACGTAATGGTAACAACTGCATTCAATGTAAGTGCGGCATTCACCCCTCGCACATAAATCTCTATCTCTGATCTATATTCAATGTAAGTGCGGCATTCACTCCTCGCACATAAATCTCTATATGGTCTGTATATAATGTAAGTGCGGCATTCACACCTCGCACATATATCTCCGTGGTCCTACTTTCAATGTAAGTGCGGCATTCACTCCTCGCACATATATCTCTATCTCTGGTCTAATCACCAGGCATCCGAGTTCCTCTAAAACTTAACAGCGCGGGAAACCCACAACGCGCATTCAAATAATAGCATATAATGGTCCTACCATAGACCTCCTATCGACACGGGAAAACGACGTGTCTTTTTAATCCAAAGTGCGGCATTCACTCCTCGCACATATATCTCTACCTCTGGTCTAATCACCAGGCATCAAATTCCTCCTGAACTTTACAGCGCGGGAAACCCACAACGCGCCTATAAATAATAATATATAAAGGCCTTGTAAATACACCTTACGCGGTACATCATCGCGTCACATCCAATATATTATAATGAAAATCACATACACTATTCACATACTCTAGAAACACTGACCGTCTCCCACGACGGATGGCCACAGACTCCCCTTTAACAACTCAGAATTCTTCTCTGACACGTATGCTAACTTCATTCACTTCGCACGCTTTTCTCATTGACGCAGGGAGAGCGGGAAGCGGGTGACCGCAGCTTAAAGTAGAAACTGTGGTTGGATCGAATAATGTTTTGCATTGCGAACACTGAGATGCTCTAGCAAAATCGAAAGCGGAATTTGCTACACTATTGGAGTCTTTTTTATCATTATTCTGATTACCGGCGTCGTGGAACCACTTTGGTTTGATGTAATGTTTAAAAAAAAAATGATGTTATCATTTTTTCCCCCGGGGGTCGGTGTGAACTGTTAAGTCATATTCGAAGTTACAGTTAGGTGTTAAGGATTTTTGTGTACGGTCCTGAAGTTTGTTAGTAAGTAGGTTAAGGTCATGAGATACATGACGTGTATATACATGTGTGTGGGTAGAGAAAGGTGTAACTCTGTTTAGAGTGTATTTTTATTGAAGTATGCAAGCTTGGAATGTGACATTTAAAAGTTCACTGTTAGAAGCACGTAGAGTATGGTTGAAGAATACTCAGGGCGTTCATGTGTGAATTGAGGTTTACAGGACATGAGAAAAGCGTGCGAAGTGAATGAAGTTAGCATACGTGTCAGAGAAGAATTCTGAGTTGTTAAAGGGGAGTCTGTGGCCATCCGTCGTGGGAGACGGTCAGTGTTTCTAGAGTATGTGAATAGTGTAAATGTGATTTTTCATTATAAATATATTGGATGTTGACGCGATGATGTACCGCGTAAGGTGTATTTACAAGGCCTTTTATATATTATTAATTTATAGGCGCGTTGTGGGTTTCCCGCGCTGTAAAGTTCAGGAGGAATTTTGATGCCTGGTGATTAGACCAGAGGTAAGAGATATATTAACGAGAAGTGCGAGGAGTGAATGCCGCACTTTGGATTAAAAAGACACGTCGTTTTCCCGTGTCGATAGGAGGTCTATGGTAGGACCATTATATGCTATTATTTGAATGCGCGTTGTGGGTTTCCCGCGCTGTTAAGTTCTAGAGGAACTCGGATGCCTGGTGATTAGACCAGAGATAGAGATATATGTGCGAGGAGTGAATGCCGCACTTACATTGAAAGTAGGACCACGGAGATATATGTGCGAGGTGTGAATGCCGCACTTACATTATATACAGACCATATAGAGATTTATGTGCGAGGAGTGAATGCCGCACTTACATTGAATATAGATCAGAGATAGAGATTTATGTGCGAGGGGTGAATGCCGCACTTACATTGAATGCAGTTGTTACCAGTACGTAAGGATGACTGTACTACATATTCTAATTATGCAAGTTATTTGTACTATTGTTGCTGATGTCCAGGACTATGCTGTTGAGATTATATGTATGGAACTGTGACCCAGACTTTCTGATTCAATTTATATCATTTTGCGTACTGATACTGTCTACAAAGAAGAAACCACGATTTCTACAGTGGTGGCCTCGACTTCTTATCACTTGAATTCCTACATGAGCGTAAACCCAAGACACTAAAAGAAATGGAAGAATTTTGTACCCAATACGTCACGGCACATCCGGACGTAGCTTTTAGCAATGCTAAGGTTAAGGAAGGTATGCCAGTTGCTTCAGCAACACCATACAACCCTAATTACTCACACAAATTTCAGGGACCACAAAACAAGTTTGATAAAAAGGGTAACCATAATAGTTATCAAAACCAAGGTAACCAATCATTTCAGGGTTCTTCTGCGAAGAACTGGAGACGAGCCGACAGCCTTCGATACAGGGGTGGTCATAATTATAGGAATTTCCGCAGAGGAAGTCATAATAGGAACTATCCAAGTCATCCATCATGGAGACAACAAGATCATAGTTATAGAGATACTCATTATAATGAATATGATAATGGTAACCATGAGAACTATGACTCAAACCCAAATAGGGGTTACAATAGAGGAAATAATAATGATTACAGAGGCAATAATAATCGAGGTAGATCACAATACAAAAAAAATAAATCACATTATCAGGCAAACTCTGCACAGCAAGAGTCACATGAAGCCTATAAACAGACTAAAGATAATAATGACGCTAATAATATGGCATGTTCCGCTTTTGATTTTGGGAGAGCATCTCAGTGCCCCCAATGCAAAACATTATTTGAACCAACTACGGTGTCCACTTTAAGTTGTGGCCATCCTCTTCCCGCTCTTCCTGCGTCAGTCGCGCATGATGGAAGAGGTTCTCTTGTCTTACATAAAGGTTTAGTAAATGACAATCCAGTCTCAGTTCTTTTTGATTCTGGATGCACCACAATTGGTGTTAGGCAATCACTTGTAGATCCTTCTCGTGCCACCGGAAAAGTAGCAAAATGTGTGACATTTGGCGGCACCTTAGAGAAATACTCTACTGCTATCATTAAGATTGCTACTCCTTTCTTTACAGGAGATGTACACGCATGTCTTCTGCCGAATCCGATCGCTGATCTTATCATCGGTCGTATTCACGGAGTCAAAGAATGCACTCCACAACAAATTTCCGTTTGAGAAAAACAAAATATGCAAACTGCTAATGCTGTAGTCACTAGAGCTCAAGCTCTTAATATGCCTCAAACTTCATCTACTGAAGATAATGAAGTGCATAACCAAGATGATCCCTTGGTAATTTCTCGTGACTCGTTTATAAAACAGCAAGAAGATGATCCGACTCTAAAGAAATTCTTCACGCTTGCAACAAAAGGTGATCCGAATAAAGATACAAAGCGTAAATCTTGGATTACAATGAAGAATGGCGTACTTGTACGTATGGTGCAAGACTCCGCTAAGTCAAGTCATTCTCAGATTCTTGTTCCCAAGAATTTGAGAGTTAAAATTTTGCAGCACGCTCACGACTCTCAGTGTGCTGGACATATGGGTTTTTCCCGTACTAAGTCAAGAGTTCTTGCGGCTTTCTTTTGGCCTTTTGTGAACAAGGACATACGGATTTATTGTCGATCTTGTAAAGTATGTCAAGAGGTCAAATCCAAAGCCCTCGCCATGCTGCACCTATTCAGGCTGCAGACATCCCTATTCGACCATTTCAGAAAATGGCGATAGACATCATTGGTCCATTTAAGATCAAATCTGCTAGAGGACATCAATTTATCTTGACGTGTGTTGATATGTGCACACGTTGGCCAGAGGCTATTCCTCTGAAGAGCATTACTACTGCTGACATTGCAGATGCTCTTTGGCTTATATTTTCTCGTCTGGGATTCCCCGGGAGATATTATCAGACCATGGCACCCAACTAATATCGGATACCATGTCTCAAGTAATGTCTACTCTGCAGATAGAGAGATCTTTGAGTAGTATCTATCATCCTATGTCCAATGGGATGGTCGAACGGCTAAATAGAACACTCAAAAACTTACTAGGGAAAATAACTGAGGATCATCCTCAAGATTGGGACAGGGTTTTACCCGCGGCTCTCTTCGCTTACAGAGAGGTCCCCAATGAACATACAGGATTTTCTCCCTTTGAACTTGTCTTTGGCGCGCGACCGCGCGGCCCTATGTCTTTACTTCATGATCTCATAACCGCTGATAATATTACCGATGACACAAAATCTTCTTACGAATATGTCATCGCGCTGAGACAAAAGATTATCGAAGCATGCAAATTGGCAACTTCTTCTTCTGAATTTGCTAAACAGAAGGCAAAACAATTTGCCAATAAGAAAAGAACCTTACGACAACTTTGTCCTGGTGACAAAGCATTTGTTTTACTACCTTGTAGGGAAAACAGACTTCTTATTTCTTGGAAAGGTCCGTACGATATAATCTCGAAAATTTCCGATGTTGACTACATTGTTGATATTGATGGAAAGCATAAAACCTTCCACATCAATATGCTTACGGAATTCCATGAACGTCCAGATTATTTACAGCCTATTTTCCAGGCAACGGACGATTCTCCAGTCCAACATGGTCATTACTCATCACTGTCCGTAATACAGGATGAGGAAACAAGTTTTTTCGGATGTTAATCTTCCGCTTCCGATGATTCCACTTCATTCTAGTGAATCATGGAAAAATGTTACTGTCTCTCCTGATTTATCTCTAGGAGAACAGCGACAAGTTTCGGTTATGTTACAAACATTTCAGGATGTCCTTACTGACATTCCTGGACAAACTCATGTCATTGAACATGACATTATTCTAACTGACCATAATCCTATTAGAGTCAGACCTTATCCTATTCCTATACATTTTCAAGCACAGGTTGAGAAGGAGTTGGATGAGATGATAGATTTAAAAAAATAATTGAACCATCCACTTTTCTGCATATTCATTTTCGCCGATGGTTATTGTTCGGTTATTGTTCGGAAAAAAGACAATAACATACGTCTTTGCGTTGACTATCGCAAATTGAATCAAGTTACGAAGTTTGATGCTGAACCTATGCCTTTACTAGAAGAGCTACTTACTAGGCTTTCTAAATCTCATTTTTTCACTAAACTTGATTTGTCTAAAGGATATTGGCAAGTTCCTTTATCTGAACGCGCCAAACCTTTTACTGCTTTTTCTACACCTAGAGGCCTTTTTCAATGGAATTTCATGCCTTTCGGCCTTATAAACGCACCAGCTACATTCGTACGCATGATGCGTCGAATCCTATCTTATCGGTCAGATGTCATTGCGTACCTAGACGACATCTGTCTTTTCAGCGATACTTGGGAAGATCACTATTCAGGGTTAGTTGAATTACTATCTACTCTACGCGAGTATAACCTGACAGCGAAACCCTCTAAAGCCTGCATTGGTTTTAGCGAAATTTCTTTCCTAGGCCATCGAGTTGGTCATGGTTTCCTAAAGACAGAGGACCATAATATCACTAAGATACTTAACATCTCTATTCCTAAGACTAAAAAGCAAGTGCGAAGTCTCTTAGGTCTTATTCAATTTTATGGAAGATTCATTCCGAATCTATCCTCTATCATGGCACCTCTTTCTACACTACTAAAGAAAGGGTCGCCTAATATGGTCCACTGGTCACAGGAATGCCAATCCTCTTTGGATAAGATTAAAAATTTGTTTTCAACACCACCTATTTTAGTGTTACCTACTACAGATAAGACATTTGTTCTTCGTAGTGACGCTTCATCCACTGGGATTGGAGCGGCACTAATGCAAGAGTACTCTGGAACTCTGCATCCTGTAATGTATATCTCCAGAAAACTTAATGCTGCAGAAAGGAATTATTCGGTTTTAGACCGTGAACTATTGGCTATGGTATGGTCAATTCTCAAACTACAAAGATTCCTTCTAGGCGCACATTTCATAGTAGAAACCGACCAGAAAGCTCTTACAGCTATACAGAGTAAGAATTTGAAGAGCTCGAGGTCTACTCGATATGCAATTGCTCTTCAACCTTTTCATTTCTCAGTACGAGCTATCCGTGGATCAGATAATGTGATGGCAGACATTTTGTCTAGATGCCCACATGATTCCACCTAACTGTTAGGTCTTGGATTTCTTAACACATCTAAGTCTATAACAGTTCTTTCTCTATATCAAGATAGATACACATTGTAATTTGTAATATAGTGATTGTATCACTACTATCACTACGCTCATTGATATATATTCACCGCTGTTCTTTGATGTTTTTTTTTCTTTGTCAAACATGTACTTATAGTGCTTAAATATGAAATTGTTATATGCATTGTGTTGTTACCAGCATTGTGGTATACGTTGGTGGCACCTCCCTGGAAATATTTATACTTAAGAGAAATGCTTTCTCTGAGATGTTGAGATATATTCTCACGAGTCGATCTATGACTTTACCTTAATTTGACATTATAAATTACTCTTATTAGTCATCTGCGCATTATTCGTGCGTTGTGAGCCTATTGTATGTTGCTCTCAGATGAAAAAAAAAAATTTCATTTTTTTTTTCCCGGGGGTTGCGGTAGTCTGTTACCAACAGATTACTGGGGACAATGAAGATAGAGATGTATATATATAGGAAGATATTTATTTGTTTGTATACTTGTTATGTTTGGAAATATTTGGTAATAATATTTTGAGTCTGAGATTAGAACTCTAGTCAAAGGGCGAATACTCATTTTTTGCTTCGAGTGAAAGTAAATATATAGTCGCCCCACTTGAATATAGTTGAAAGGTTAACATTAGCGCATGCCCAATGAGACGATTAGTCGTCGTTGGCGCTTCCGTGATGACGGACGGATCTTGAAGGCTGTCGGACATATGAGAGTCCGAAGTTTTTGGTCATTGTGATTGATTCTGGGGAAGAGAGGAGTTTTCTCTCAGTATACTATGATGGTCGATACTTCTCCCAGAATATATATGTTAGTGTGCTAGTTACTAGTATTTCCTGAACTTAAGGTAAAGAAGAAACATTTTCTAAAACTTTACCTAGGCCTAACGACGCCATAGATGTTATATCATCTATCTATATATTTGATGGATCGTATGTAGACGATTCCTGTACTAGCAGCACTATGAGTGGACATATGTAACATTCCTTATGGGTATGGAAAACCCAAAGACATTAGATGAGCAAATGAACGGAACTTTCATTTGTAGTGAGGATATCTTTTGGATGAACACCGCTCACTGGGACCGGCGCCATTTTGAATCCCACTGTTGGTCTGTTTGAATTGTCAATCGGAGAACGGAGATATCTTATTACCTGATGGCGATACCAGGACCTACATTGTATTGAAGTCTACTCTTTGTTATTTGAGATTGTCAACCTTAAAAGAAAGACCCTGTTGAAGCTAAAGCCTAAAAGACTTAGCCTGAAAGACGTAGTCAGCAGAGGGTCTGTAAGGGAGCATTGTGATGACCATTATTATTGTTAACTCAAACTGATGCGACTAGTCAGTGGAGGTATGAGACGATAGACTATCATAACTATATATTTGCTCCTATCGTCCGATTATATTTACATGCTATGAAATTCCCAAATTGCTGTTGCCACCCATTTGTCAAGTATCCAATGATTTGTTGTGTCAACCTGTTCCAATGACTGTCAACCGTGCTGTCAGAGTGTGTATCATTAAACTGTCTAAAACGTCACCAGTAGTTCCAGTTATCATTGACTTCCAGCCGTGAGGGTATGAGTGTATTATTACCAACTTGTCAACTCTACAGAACCATTTATGCATTCGCGTGTTGACACTCATACTAACACTCATTGTCAACAATACATTCTTGTAGGGCCTCATTACGTTCGGGACAAGGTGACCTATATGACCAACACTGTGCCGGGTTTGAGTTGACCACTTAATCTCATCAAGCCCTTATTAACGTGGCAACATTAAGATTAAGGAGAGTTTACACTTTATCAACGTCTGAACGTGGTGTCCCGTATTAAACTGGAAACGTTACAGATCTTCATTTATCAGCTCACTTAAGATCTGTCTTGATAAAATAATGTTAGTGGAGTTAGGTCGAACATCAGTCTCAATGTTAGAATGAACAGTTTTATAATGTCTCTCAACATTACACTTCTCGACAAAAATAATGGCTGCCTGGCAAAGAAAACACATACACGTATCGTTAAAAAACGCCATGTTTCAATTTATAATAACAAAGGTAGATTTTTTGCTCTTTGCTTCCTCTCATTCTTGTAAACGTTCTACACACATGGACATTCCGGAGTAATCCTTACATGACCACCTGCTAAGCACAATGCTGCAGTATTCAAATGGCGAAGTGAACCTGTCTGTGAGGATAATTACACCCTCAGTGACTCTTGAAATCTTCCACACAATTCCAGGGATTCTTCTTGTTGTGAATTATGTTCAGAACTCAGCATTGCACACTAAGCTTGGAGGAGTCACTTGAACCCCTGACTTAATTCCGGATTTTATTTAATTAGCTGCATGTAGAAGGATCTAGCTATGGCCGCTTGATGGGAAGGGGAACTGATAAGGGGCTCTGTGTAGGACGTGATAATTCCTTAGGAAAGCCCAGAACCAGAGAACAGTATTGTCGTTCTGAATAAGCTCCCTTGAATGGAGGGGAATTCACTGTATGCTACATGCTTCTTATTCCTATCTCTGGGACCAGCTGTGATGATCTTTTCAGTGCAAGCCAAGCTGGAGAAACTGGAGCTCATGACTTTAACTCAACACGTTTCGGAATGGCAGATAAGCCACAGAAAAAGCCAAGATCTACAGTGTAGATAATCCTAAGTAGGCTTAAACTTGGTATTGACTGGAAAAGTGCGAGAAACTCAGCAGCCCTAGTTCAAAAGACAACAACAACACACATGGACACAAAGAAACATGTCATGAAACAACCTCGACCACGTAATGAAGGCAGTATAGAAGACTGGAAGAATAAAAATAGATGTGAAAAGCGCTCGATATAAAATTGAAACTATATTATATTTATGGAATGTTCACTTCACTTTGAAGAAAACATCGTGGTCCTATCTTATACAGTTGACGAACTATGTGAATGTTTGTAGTCTTGCTGCTGGCTTTTTCACTGAGAACTCGGAAATAGACCTTTAATTCTTGGGATACTGTGTTTTGGCATGCCAGCGACAGCGCTAAAGTCTCACATTTCCCTAAATTTAATACCCTCCCCCCCCTCCCCTTTTTTCGTGCCCACCCCCCCCACCCACCACCCCCTCCCCCCAGACCCACCCCCCACCTCCCCCCCCCCCCCCCCCCCCCCCCCCCCACAATCTCCCGAATTATGCCCAGAGATTTACCAATAGAAATGGGATCGACCGATTGTCCGCCCCTGATTTAAAATTATATCACATTATTACGTCATATCGGATCAATATCTTCCTCCCCCTTGTTTTTCTCTCTATTTGTTTCTCATTGCGCCTCTGTCACTCAATTCCTATCTCGTTATGTGCCTCCGACTCCTTCTGCAATACTTTTTGTATTGTCACATTTATTCTGCATGCCTCTTATTGGGTCTGCTTCTCCATGTGCTTCTTCTGTTCTTTCTGCCTGTCTTTGTCTCTCATTGTTTCTCTGCTTATCTCTCTGCAAGACTCGGTGAGACTCAAGCAGAAAACTAGAGACAGGTATAACAGTTTATATTTCAACTTCCCTTAATTTTCGCAACAGAAACGATTTAGAGACAGCAGGGATATAATGCGTATGGTTGGAAATAAAGCTACCAAACCAGGGCCCATTTCTAGTGGGGTATCTTTATCTAAATCTTAGTGCAGGACCTATCTGGTACGAAGATTTCACAATTACGATGGACAATGTATTTGCCACCGTCAAGGAGGTTATTATTCTAGGTGATTTCAATATCGATATCATCATGTAGCATGTCCATTGCAGAACGTCGCTCTCATCACAGCCCGCCTGAAATACTCTCAATCTCTAGCCAGCCTTCCTGCCTCCTCCATTGTCATGTTCAAGGTGTCTTCAATGTGTGTCCACCGTCGTCTTTGTCGGCCACTGCCTCGCCTTCCAGGTACCATACCCTCCATCACTGCTCTCTCTAAGCCACTATGACGTTTAATGTGGCCAAAGTATTTCAGTTTCAATAACGATATACATAATTCAAATCTAACATGGAACAAAATAATACTATCGTACAACTTAAAATAAATAGTCAACCAGCTTAGAAGTGTAATACAAGCATCATTCACACTAATCGACCTATCTAAGTAACTTGCATCAAACACTATAGAATGTTCTGTCCCTACTATTACAATGAGTGACCACTATCAACTGTGCTGCAAATGGTCAAAGAATAAATGTAAAGTTCCAAAAAATTAACATATGTGTTAAATTTAGAAGTTTCAAACATTTCAATCGGGAATTATTTTTAAATGACTTGCTAACTGTTCCTCTCGCCAGTGTTTACCAACTTCCTGATCCGGAAGACACTATTGCATGCTGGGCAAAGAATGTTTATAGTGACACGTACCAGCTAAGGAAATTCGCGTCACACGAGAATTAAAATGTCGTTGGACCACGCAAGAAGTGAAGCAGGCTATGAGGCAGAGAGATCAAACACACACAAATAAGGACCTCAACACATACAGTTTACAAAGGAACAAGGTCCAATTTTTAATTCGCAAACAAAAGAAAAATCACTTTAGAAATATTGTTCAGAACAAATCAAATAGTTATGAAATATGGAAGGCAATTAACACGTTAGCGAAAAAGCATAATGCACTAGACTCATAATCTTCTAACACTTCATTTACTTGCACAGACTTCAGCAATAACTTTCAAGCAGAAATAAACATTCTGAAATCCACATTCCCCTAGTGACTTAGACAAACTTTCAATATTCTGTGAGAATAAATGTACAAACTCAGTTCCACCCGACATTCCTTTCATGACAGTTAATGAAGTGTATAACTATCTTTTTGGTCTTAAAGATAATGTCTCATCAGGGCTTGACGGAATTAGTAATCGAATGCTGCATTATGCTGCACCAGCTATTAGTGATTCACTAACTTTTATACATAATCATTGTATAGCAAAGAGATATTTTCCTTCGGCCTTTAAGATTGGCAAAGTATATCCCCTCTTCAAACCTGGTTCATCAGATCATAGTAACCGTGGGAACTATAGATCAATTTCTCTTTTATCATCGCTATCTAAGCCACTGAAAAACACATAAAACAACACTACAGTATCTGGTTAGCAACGACTAACAGTCAATCTGGGTTTAGACAAAAGCATTCATGCCACAGAGCTCTTACTAAGATGATAGACAACTTGCACCTAAACATCAATAACGACATCATATGTGGAGCAATCTTTGTAGATTTTAGGAAAGCATTTGATATGTTAGATCAGGCTGTTTTAATCAAAAAATTTGAAACAATGAAAGTTAACTTTAAACTAGTGACATTATTTAAATCATTCCTGTCTGACAGACAGCAAGTAGTGTGGTACAATAACTCCTTGTCAAGCCCAACTATTATTGACACCGGTGTTCCTCAAGGTTCTATTCTCGGTCCTCTACTTTTTTCCATTTACATTAATGACCTTCCACTACACATCAAGCACTCATCCTGCAACCTATGTGCCGATGACTGTATCATTTACACAAGTGATAAAAGTTGCAACACACTAGAAATATTATTACAAAGTGATACAGACAAATCTTATTCAGTGGAGCAACGAAAATCGCATGCAAATAAGTATCATTAAAACAAAATGCATGATAATATCAACTTGGCAGATGAATTACAAAACTCACAGAAAACATCACTTCAGCTCTGCATTTGTACCTCACCAATTGAACATGTAAATGAAAATAACACACTGGGACTCATAATTTACCAACATTTAAGTTATAATTCGCAAGTAAAAGCACTGACCAAACAAACGGCACAGAAAGTTTACCAGTTAGCTAAGATCGAACATTTCCTAGATGAGGAGACACGGAAAATGTTCTATATATCCCAAATACAAACACATCTAAACTTTTGTTCCACAAACTAGGATGGCTTCTCCATTCCAACACGAAGAGACTCAATATGCAATGCGCCTAGTTCCAGACAAAAACCTCACACAGTGTATAGACCCATATAAATATCTTAACATATTATCTCTAAGAAAGCGCTTTCTCTTCAACAAAGCCACATTCATTCACAAAGTCCTATCACAGAATGCTCCACCGTATCTGTGGTCTTTTTTCAAATACGAGGGGCGTTCAGAAAGTAATGCACCACATCGTTTTTCTCAGCTAATAATAAAGATAGAAGCATGAAATTTTGCACACTTCAAATATGGCATGTGCCAATTGTGTGCACCAAATTGCATTGCAACCGGCCGAATAATACGGCTGCCCTAAACCGTTGAAATGGAGCGTGTTAGCAACTTGCATTATAAACAGCGAATTGTGATAGAATTTCTCGTTGCAGAGAAGGAAACTGATGTGAATATTCACAAGCGTCTATGTGATGTGTATGGAAGTTTTGCAGTCCACAGGAGTACAGTCAGTCGCTGGGTTCAGAGAATCAAAGAATCAGGAAGGGGAGACACGGAGCTGCTTGATCGGCCGCGCTGTGGACGTCCTGCCACAGCCCCCAACGCAGAAATGTTGAAATGCGCTGAGGGCATTATCCTTACTGATAGGCGAATCACTACTCAACAATTGACCTTACAGCTGTCAGTCAGCATTGGTAGTGCAAATGCAGTTATAAAAACTCTCGGATTTTCTAAGGTTTGCGCAAGATGGGTTCCTCGAAGTCTCACAAATGACCACCGATTGCAAAGGAAAGCTAATGGAGAGAACTTTTTGGCTAAGATCGTTACAGGTGACGAAACCTGGGCACATCATTTTGAACCTGAGACAAAAAGACAGTCAATGGAGTGGCATCATCCGCAATCACCAAGAAGAAAGACATTCAAGACAATTTCTTCAGCTTGAAAGGTCATGATCACTGTCTTTTGGTACATTGAAGGTGTGATTCTTGTGGACGTTATGCCAAGAGGAGAGACAATCAATTCGCAAGCTTACATTAAGACACTGAAAAAACTCAACGTTTTCGCAGAGTTCGGCCGCACAAGAATCCAGCAGACCTGCTTCTCCTTCACGACAATGCGCGCCCTCACACAAGTCTGGCAACACGAGAAGCAATCACCAAATTGGGTTGGACTGTACTACCCCATCCACTCAATAGTCCCGATTTGGCACCCTCTGATTTTCATCTATTTGGTCCACTTAAAGATGCACTCCGTGGGACAAGGTTTGAAGATGATGAAGGAGTGATTCATGGAGCGAAGAAATGGCTACATGATCAAGACAAAATCTGGTACGGGCTAGGAATACATGCACTTGTTTCGGGCTGGCATAAAGCCGTACATGTTGATGGGGATTATGTTGAATAATACCGATGTTTACATGACATATCCATGTATATTGTATATAAATTTCATGCTTTTTGAATAAACAGCTCCTGAGAAAAACGATGTGGTGCATTACTTTCTGAACGCCCTCGTACAATGGAAGACACAGCCAACGATTAAACAAATTACACATGCTGAAGCCTAGGCTCGACTTGTTCAAGAAAAGTATAGCTTTTTCTGCTGCTCATCTGTGGAACAATCTTTCATATAACCTAAAAAACACGCTTAGTCCATTTTAATTGAATCGCAGACTTTTCAGTTACACCATGAATGCAGATAATATGTCACCCTAATTTAGTTATGATCCTAAAAAATTATTTAACATCACAAGTATGTTTTAAAGATTTTTTATGATAAGATACTGTAAATGTGTGTAACTGTATTTCTTCTGTTACAATGTTGAGATTTCATTTTATTGTATTTTATTTTGTTTATTTTATTATTTAAGTAATATTTAAGTTATGTGTGAGAATAATTGCATTCAGTATGGAAGACGAGAGAAAGGAAGGGCAGAATGTTAGATGGGCCTGCGTGCCCAGTGTAACCGAGACACCTACGATAGCATTATACGTGCTATTACTTTTATTCAGAATGAGACAAGCAGTTGGAACATCTCACAAAAGAAAAAAAAATAATGAATTAAAATAATAATAAATTTTACTGACAACAGTTCAAGATAGCAGCTCACGTTTACCAAAAGTGAGTGATCATAACAATTTAGGGACGTAAATAAAATGGTCGAGAACATCGAAGTTTGACCAATGAATTTAATCCAAAAGGATTGGGTTAACGAATCAGAAAATGGCAAGGTGACACACCACGCTGAGGTGACTAGAAGTCATTATTGCTTAGGAGATTCGAGGAGTAGCTGTGCGGAGAGAGAACACACTAGGACAGGTTGTATGTCTGTGGTTGTACAGACTTGCTTTCACGAGTGTATGCATATGTCCAGCTACTTCAAGCAAGTGTTAATCTATCAAGAGATAGATATTATTTCTGTGGTGTACAGGAAGTGTATATTTCTATATGAGAACAGAGATTATGCTCTCTATCGTGAGTATCTGATAGTAAGTACATTGTATGCATTAGAATGATTCTTGTTCTAGGGAACGTTTGTAGAGGAATGATTAGCCAGTTCGCCAAGAAAAACTCTATAAATATAAAAAAAAAAAAAAAACTGAATGCAATGAAGGAGCAACTCTAAGGGAAGGTTAATCTATCAAGAGATAGATATTATTCCTGTGGTGTACAGGAAGTGTATATTTCTATATGAGAACAGAGATGGTGCTCTCTCTCTCTTGAGTATCTGACAGTAAGTACATTTTATGCATTAGATTGATTCTTGTTCCAAGGAACGTTTGTAGAGGAATGGTTAGCCAGTTCGCCAAGAAAACTCTATAAATATCTAAAAGAAACTGAATGCTACAGAGGAGCATAAGCACCACAAGTTTATAGTGTCGGATTTGGGAGACTAAGAATATCTGAAGGAGACAATGTTATAAAGAGGAACAAATCCTATAAGTTATTAAGCTCACATAAGAAGTACCAGTAATGTCTAAGGATCCAACTTTTGACTGTATGCGAGCTCCATTGTTTGAATTACCTTGTCATGCCAGTTGAACGTATTACCTTACTAAAAGTTTTAATGGAGCAGCTTGAATTTGATTTCGTCATTACATGTTGCCGAACTTGTACCATTATTGTTCAGACTACCACTATAGGAGAAGTCACTATAATAACATCGTAGAAGGAACTGAACAAACCTGGGATATTTTAAAGATAGAAATATCATCCAAGAATCACCATCTCTGGCGGAGTTGACCAGTACAAATTTAATCTTTAGCTTGGAACATAATACGGAGAAGTTTGAACTTAGACTACGTCACTAGGCCTGCCCTCTGACACCTAGTGACTACAGCACATCACGTTTAAGTCAGTACATCCCTATTATAACATCGCCGTGACTGCGCTATGACACCAGTTTGAGACTCTTTGAAAATAAATAAAGTTCTGTCTGACTCTCTGAGCTTCACCATCTCTGAGAGCCTCTCTCTGCCTTTTCTCTACCTGTCTCTTTCTATGAGTATCTGCATGTCTTTACGTCATTTGTTCTCCGTAATTGTCCTTAACTAATTCTTACTTTGGCCAAATACCATCACCAACCAAGATCTGCTTACAAGGAGCAAGAAAGAGGACATGCACACCATCATTGCTGGCAGACACTGGAGTTGGGTTGGCCATGTCCCCAGAAGAGACCCCGATGCCATCACAAGAACAGCTATGCTATGGACCCCTGAAGGAAAACGAAAGAGAGGCCGACCGAAACAACTTGGCGGAGGACTGTGGAGGCTGAGATGCAAAGAATGAACCAGAGCTGGGGCACTGTACGAAGGATGGCCACCGACCGAGCAAAGTGGAATCAATTTGTTGTTGCCCTACAAGACACCACCAGGCGTGATGGCCACTGACTGCTTTGACGGTCGGCGGCTAATGATCAAAGAGGAAGAAGAATTTTCACTTAGTCTCGATCTCATTCTGTGTACTCCTGATTGTCTATTTCCTGTGTTTGAGATGTTCTTATCTTTCTCTCTCTAAGTCTCTCCTTTTTGCTGCGCGTGTTTCTCCGTGTTTCTCTTTGTGTGCTGCTATATGTAGTTTTTTCTTTCCCTGCCTCTTAACGAGTTTCCATCTCTGTATTTGTTATGTCTTTGCACGTATGTTGTTTGCATCTCTAGATGTCTCTTTGTATGTCTGTTTTTCTGTGTTTGTGAGCACGCATCTGTTTGTATATCTCTTTGCGTGTTTGTCTCTGTGTGTATGTCTTTTTGTGTGTTTGTCTCTGTGTGTATGTCTTTTTGTATGTCTAGTTTTGTGTGTATGTCTGTTAAGTGTGGTTTTCCTCTTTGTAGTTTGGTTTTGAGTAGAATATAGAATCACAAACGTTCATTCATCGTGCTGACAACACGAATGGACACGGGTATAGTCATCACAAGACATGATTGGCCGAAGAACACAAGACATCTTTTAAAGGGTCCACGAATAACTCGTCTCGACATTTATTCAGTCAACAACAATGGTATGGTTGGAGAAAACGTGCACCAGGTCTCCATAAATACATATATGCATAGTCAGTCCATAAAGAAGGCATTCAAATAGTAGATCATCAGTACATTATCGTCTCTATACTCAGTCCTGGCCGCTGTATTAAAGGCGCATACGAACGATGACCACCCAAGTAATGTTGACCAGACGACGAGAATATAAAAATACTTGGTCAATCTTCTCCTTAAGAGGTTGAACTTCTATATAAGTTTAGGACCATTTTATAAAACATAGTGGCGGCCTCCGAAGTAATTTATGCCACTGAAATATATCATTATACTCCACAATACTGGGAGCTAGAAAAAACACGTCTATTTTGGACGACTAGAAGTAACGAAAGGCCACGAATATGAGCCGTTAGAATAAATTATCGCAGATGCATTACTTCATTAACAATCTGTGACGTATTACACCTGTAGCGTTCAATATAAGTTAAAGTTCGTGCAAAAACATGAGTTACTACAAATGGAAATATTTCCTCAATAATACTGGTTATATGTCTGTGTGTAGCAATAATACATGTGATCTTCCTTATCAGTCATTTCTGACCAAAGGAGCGTACCTCATGAAATAACTTTCGGTGGCACGAGGTTGGGCAATGTTAGATCAAGATGTTGCCCATGCAGCATGACCCGGCCTGGACGTCAGAGGAACGGTCTAGCCGATACAGTCTGACACCAGTAGCAACAGCCTAGTCACTAGTAGGATACGGAACTTGCCCTCCAATTCATCTTCCCTTTTAGTCATTTCTGACTGTATAAGGGATACAGACACCTCGAGAGCAGAGGGTCTGGGTGCCGGACATTCTACGTCCCCGAGTCATTGCTGACCATATACCTCGACTGATTTAATGAGCCATTCGCGGTTTCACCGTGAGACAGTGTGAACTTAGACATGCATGGCTTAATCTTTGAGACAAGCATATGACTACTGACAGGATCAACCAGATAACTGTCTGACTGAACAGAGCATTTCGTCGCTCGCGTCGCGCGGGGAGGGAGACAGCGCTCTGTGCAGAGCGGATCCCGGCGGCCCCGGCGATATAATACATAACATATTAATATTTATACTTTAACAATCACCCAACGCCGACTGGAAAAATAATCACAGTTATGTGACTTTTATTTTTTTGAGTTTTTTGATACTCGACATCAAATAAATTATTTAACCGGAAATACGGCCAGAATTGATTACAGAACAGTGTCAATAGTCAATCAGTTTACAAACCCTAGTCACAATCTGTATGCATTTGTACTAATTGAAGAAATAAGCAAACCAGAAAGATGTCGATTGTAAGCCATAAGTCAAAGTAAGAAAAGACAGGTAATACATCAATTACATATACTGTATCAGAAAATGTCAAAAATTAAACAATTAAATTATAAGAAATGTATGCATTAGTGTTGCATAGTAGACAAGTAAAGACATACGAAAAGAAAAGTAACTGTGGAAAAAGCATGGATAAAAAAATATATTTGTTATCTCCCTGAACGATAAAATTGTGGACCACAATGCAGGCAGAGACAAGGTACAAAAAGAGAAAAATGCAAAGGAAATATTAAATATTAATAGAATTAAAGTAAATTAAATTAAATTAATTAGGTAATGTCAGATGATAGGATCACAGTCCCAACCATGTCCAGCAGCAAGTTATAGCAAAGACAACTGTCAATAATGGCACGTGAATACACATCAGTATAATTTGCGCAGAAAATGTTCCACAAATCAGTAGATACCACTGCGAGTTCTGCCATCAGAAATGGAAGTCAGTGTTAGTAAGCACACAAAATCAACCAGAACACTTGTATGTTCATGTCATATTACAGAAAGAGAATACTCTGAGAGATACGTGATAGTAATGTGCGATATGGGTATGCCGGTCGATGGATGATGGCACACAAAATTGTATGTATGAGTGTGAGAGAACTGTACAATATTTTCGATCAGAATATGCCGAGAGATCGTTGATGGAACGTCAGTCGAAATGTTTTCCGTATGATTGTGAGAGAACTGTGTAAATAATGTTCAAGCACGATATGCCGATAGATCGCTGAAGGATTGACGTAATGTTTCAAGCGAGTACTGTAGGCAAGTTTGATATCAGTGTCAATTCATCGCATCAGGGTCTGACTGAGAACATCTGAACAATACGTCAGACACGACATTGGACGAACCAGGGATTGCATGAATGTCGAACTGAAAAGGTTGCAGTAAAATAGTGAATCTGGCTAGTTTTGCATTCCTGTGGTTTGCACGCTTGAGAGAAGCTAAAGACTTCTGGTATGTTTGTATTATAAATGGCGCTCCAAGTAGGTATCTTTCGAGCTTTAGTATGGCCCAAATTACGGCAAGCAGTTTTCGCTCAATTACAGAATACTTTCTTTCTGTGTCCGTAAGCTTGCGGGAGATATACATGTCGTGAAAAATTCTAATCCACATATATAAATTAAAACGTAAATGTAAAGCCTAACAAATAAATTTAATAAAAGGAAAGAAGAATGGTAAAGAACAGTGCGGACACAATGACTGTACTCGAATCCCCCTTGTTTTCTACTTCGTCTGCGAATTGTAACGTTTCACGTTGATAGTAAAAGCCTACTGCATCACTACACGCTTTCTTCAATGAAACGTGTACTGCCTTTCTAAGAAAACCCTTGAGATACGCAAGATGACCTAGATTTAAAATTCCATTCATGTCATTTTATACACTATGTTACCAAAAACGAACAGACAGATGGACTAGGGATAGAAAGAAAGGGAGGGGCTGAAAGCCGGAACGCAGGCAATACTACCACAGTCTCACAATACACAATTACTACCATCACGCGTGTAAGGCCACAAGCACTAGCTTTTTTCAAATCGACAGTGATAAAAAACACTACCCATTCGAGAGTTATGTTTAAAAACCTGAAAAACGCTTATTAGAAAACATGACATTATACTGGTTTACGTTTGAAAACATTACAGTACAGCAGGACAGGTGGCGGTTCTAAACATAAAAAATAAAAAAACAAATACACGACTATCCTGGAAAATACATGTTTTGAACGCAGCTCCTTAGCCCCATAAAACTTATATATTTGGGTTCCTTAGGACTGGCTGACAAAGAATATGTTAAGTGTTATGCAAATAGTCTAGGAATTAACAAGTTATAGCCAAAATAAAATGGGGGTGCTGTCAGACAACACCAAAATCAAAATCGCTCAGTGGCAGAATTTTACACCACCATTGTACGGGAAATAGGCTGACATGTTACCTCCTATTTGATTGGCGGGAAGTAAATGTAAGGCTAAACACGATTAGTCGGACTATAAATACTACTTCTTTGTTGTTAGGGGAAACGTGAGTAGGAGTACTTTTTTGAAAAGCTGTATAAACATGGCTCGATTGGTTAGACTCGTCGATATAGTCACTTAGACGCGTCAGTTCAACACCACATTTTCAAAAATACTTACTAAAGAACCAGTGCGTTGAGCACCAGTGCATATTTTTCTAAATAAAAGCCTGGGACATCGGCAGATCGAAATTGTGCTATATTCATTGCCAGTCAACGTAACTGTGTATTATTTCCATGAATTGTGGTAAGCTTGAAATATTTGATATCTTTTTAATGAAAATTGAATGTAAATTGATAATTTATGTCTGTGGTTCAGTAGCGAACCTGAGGCAAGGCCTATATATATATATATATATATATATATATATATATATATATATATATATATATATATATATATATATATATATATCTATATATATATATATATATATATATATATATATATATATATATATATATATATATATATATATATATATATATATATAATGCTCCAACCTGAACAGAAGGTGTCAGAGAAAAGTAAAACTACATGGAATTACCAAATAGTACACTGACACCTATCCTATTGTATAGAAGGACTTACATATGAAATTGCAGAGGCGGAGTAACCATTAGGGAGGAGAATACTGGTGTAAAATGTTTCAGATGAAGCTGACAGTTGGCCTACCACTCTGAACTCAGTGTTTGTTATGTATTGTGGTCAGTTTGGAACGTTATTATAAATTAGTTCTGAAGTAGGAGGTACATCCTTCTTGTTTCAGGGACCGTGGTCCTAAAGTTATTGAGCAGCACCTGGTCAGAGCTTTGCTGAATCCAGAGGTGGACAGCATACTCCTTGGTCCAGATAGTGACCAGTGAGGTGTCTCCAGAACACAGGGAGGCTATCGAGCAGAGGAGTCTTTTCCTGTCGCCATCACGAAAGATAAGAGTCTGTGGCCAGAGGAGCTCAACATTATGCCCCCCTCTAACAGTGACTTTATAATAAAATAAGAGGGGAAATTAATTGTTTTAATGCCAGGAACTGAGACCATCTCCAATACTAGTTCCAACAGAAACAAACACTTGAAATCATGATGACAAATACCAACAGAGCTTGAAAAAACAAAACCAGTATTACCTCATATTACCCCTACACAACTGACACACATAGGATAATATTAATAAAATATGTCACTACAAGGTTCATATTGATAAATTCTGTACATATAAATTGTAATTACAATTGATTGTGATTCCTGGTTCACTTTGTATTTGAATCAGGACACAAATATTAATGACAGTACTTAATACATATTGATATTTGAAAATTTACTAGTGACTCATTTAAGATATTCTTATAGAATGTTATATGTGTGTGAGTGTCACAGTGTTGTCAAGTGTGGTGGAATAAATTAAATTGTTTATCTGTCTGTTGTTGTTGTGACTTACACTTCATCATATACATACCCTAGACATTTAACGTAGTCATCACAATATTCCAGAATAATTCTGACTGAGGTATAAATATGTGGTAGCAAGTAAGGTCACCTGTAAAACATTACACCTATTAGATACAGATACCTTCACAGCTGATCTCAGTCAGTACACTAAGTCCCCTATAAATATTTATAACATCCCATTTTACCACATATATTGGGGTCCTGTCCGGGATTTTGAATCTTTCCCTATTATAGATATTGGGGGTAATTCACTTCGGGGAATAATACAATTTAAAAGGTATCCTTGGGTGGAAATAAATAAGGTTGAGCTCTCAGTGCCTGTAGTGTCCTTAGATAAGTATTGAAAGATTGAATTGTTTACAATTGCATGTTCGACAATGGCCGACTTGGCAAAATTTCGATCTGCTGCTGTACAGACTGCAAAAGAGTTAGGAATGGACGGGCAAATTATGATTGCTTATGTCACTGCTGAATGTGACAAATATATTGAACGGGAAAAAAGAAGATTAGAAAAAGAGGCCGAAAGAAAATTAGAATCTGAAAGGTTGGCCGTAGATAAGAAA
>JAMPIV010002479.1:0-145022 GCA_024509875.1 Oreohelix idahoensis
TATATCCCAGGAGAGGATATAGGTCTTGCAGATGCTCTCAGCAGATTACCAAACCCCAACAAGACAGCAGATCTTACCCCAAACATCAAAGTTGATTTTGTCAAGTTTAGCGATAATCGGCTTGAACACATCAGAGAAGACACAATGAGAGATCCTATCCTTAACTCTCTCAAAGAACTGATATACCATGGATGGCCAAACTCTATCAGGGAAGTTCCAACACACATCCGTCCATACTACTCGATGAGGGACGAGTTAAGCATCGAAGATGGTCTGATCCTTAAAGGAGATCGCATTGTTGTACCAGAAACACAACGCGATATCATCCTTAAACAGCTCCATAATAGTCACCTTGGTATTGTGAAGACACAACTGAGAGCAAAGAAAGATGTTTACTGGCCACAGATAAACAAGGACATAGAAACACTATGTAAAAACTGTTCAATTTGCCAAGAACATGCAAATAGGCAGTGCAGAGAACCTCTCATACCATCAGACATACCATTGAGCCCTTGGAGCATTATAGGAACTGATATTTTCTCAATCGACAATAATGACTATCTTATTATTGCTGATTACTACAGCAAATTTCCCATCATTGAGAAACTTCCACAACCCTCACCATCAGCTGTTATTGCAGACATTACAAAGAAGTATTGCAGCATGTTTGGCATCCCAGATGAAATTAGATCAGACAACGGTCCACATTTCTCAGGTCAAGCATACAGAAACTTCACTAAGGACTGGAAGATCAAACACACAACATCATCACCTAGATACCCTAAATCTAATGGTTTCATTGAGAGACAGATACAAACTATCAAGTCAATCATGAAGAAAACAAGAACAGAGGATGTACACCTAGCACTCTTGAGATGGAGAACAACACCGGTAGACAGTAAGATCGACAGTCCAGCAGAACTTATGTTTGATAGAAGAATTAAAGACCTCCGACCATCTAAGGTCCACTTCCGTCCACAACATAGAGACAGCACATATGATCAATTTCAGCATCGTCAGCAAGTTCAGAAATCCAACTATGACAAATGTGCTAAAGACTTACCACCATTATATCCTGGTCAGCATGTGACTACCTACAACCACAACAATGACACATGGTCAAAAGCAACAATCATTTCCAGAAACCCTGAACCCAGGAGCTATACTTTAAGACCAGACAGCAGCAGCAACCTCCTGAGGCGAAACAGAGTGGACATAAGAGAAATCCCACAGAATACAACAGAACAGAGAATTCCCATGCTTTCAACAGACAATGCAGTAACTCCAGACTTTGGTGCCCCACAAAACCAACAAGCGCCAAGGCCGAAATCACAACCAACTCAAGCTAAACCAGGGACTTCCGCAGAACCACCAGCACTTTACACCACTCGTTCTGGCCGTACAGTGACACCTCCCAGCCGATACAGACAGTGACATATATACTCACACTGAGCATTACACATACTTATCCTTTCTCACATGAAACATTTCGTTGGAAATGTTTGCACACATTTTTTTTTCAAAAAAGGGGGGATGTAATATGAATACATTAAAGTACGAACCACACATTGTAATATAATGCGACTCTTGACATGTACGATATTCTGTAAATAAACATGGCTACGAACTGAACATGCTTATACTGAGTGCTTTCTGAAACATGTGTGTGCTTGTGTAGATGACGAGGTAATGCTTATATACATACATCATAACATTACACCTATGAGATTTTCTACCCTCATTTCTACATTGTGGTTACTACAGTATGTCTTAATGTTTTCCCTCTGTTGGTCATATTTCTTGCAGTCCACCAGAAAGTGTCTAATTGTGTTTGGTTCTTGACACTCTTCACATGTGGGTTCCTCAATCATGAAATATCCAGTTCCAAGCTTGAGCCTCAGCAATTTTTTATTAATTGGTATTTTTAGTTAATCTTTTATTTGACATTTTTTGCTTGGTTTTTTAAGGAATTTATATGAGTGTCTTGCTTTTTTACTTTGGTCCCATGCTGTTATCCACTCTTTAGTTATTGCTTGAGCAATTAAGCTCTTAATTTCAAACTTCCCTAAGCCTACTTCAATTTTGTTATGGCTAGCTCTCCCCCTGTTGCGTGCATATTTTGACGCACATATTACAAAAATCGATATGGCTATTTAATATGAAAATGCTGTCTATGGTAAAAGCGAGAGAATCCATGTTTGATTCACACTTTTGATTATAGGAGTAATCGTTCTGGATATTGAACCGGCGCAAGGATATTGCGCTTACGTTTGTACTTATTTTTTAGGGCCAGAAAATATATTAATTTGCTTATTGTGTTTATGGCCTGAATTCATATGTATTACATATTATTAGTACAAGTAGAATCAGTCCTATATTGTATATTTTGGATGGGTAGGAGGGACTAGATTCTTGTTATTCCGGTCTAGCGGAAGTATGAGTTGTCTTGACAAGTCGTGATGAGTTCCGATGTACCGTGATAATGGCGGGTACGCACTTTTCGAAGGGCTGGTAGATTCTTAAGGAAATATAATTCATGAAGTGGTTTTCTTCTAAAGGAGATGGTATCTCTACTATAGTTTATGTTAGGGACTCTCCTAAGGTACGGTACAATGTATAATTCGGACTCCATGTATTGCCAGACCCTATTTTGATGATCTCATGTCGATTCGACCTAGATGGAACATTGTGCTTCGTATCGCTAGGGTCGTGTTTTGTATCGACAAAGATGACAGACTTTCCTACAGCGGTTATGGCTACGTGAATTAACCTGATCACCGTAGAGCTGTATGGAAACATTTATGAAATCATTTATATACCCATTATAAATTAACTCTGGCTTATATTCTCCTTCCTATGAATGAGTGAACGACAACTCAGGGAGGCAGCCATGTTAGATTTCGGTCATCATATGTTTTGATCACTGCCAAGAGAACAGATTATTTATCCTATTATCGGACAGTGACAGGGAGATCTCAATCTTGCTAGAAACCCCCCCCCCCTTTCGTGGTTTCATAATATATACTACAAACTATGGACGTCAAGTAACTTTAGTTATTTATCGATCTGCCTTCACTGACGCGTTTAGTCAGATAGGGGGATGCGGCCATAATATATCATGACATTGAACTTTTGATGTACTGCCCATTATTTCTGAATGTGTCATGACTTCAGATCTGCTATGTATACCTACAAATTGATATGTCAACATACCATGATGTACTCGTATGTCCCAGTGTGTACGTCTGAATAAATTGAGTAAACAAAGATTCCAGCAGTCTGCATTGGTGCCTTGTAGACACAAGTGTATGAGTGGTTATATTGGTCAGCACACGAACAGTACACCATTCGCGGTAATCACACTCTACACTTCTACTTCATACATACACCATCCTGCGTCGGTTGAAGTGACCAAGTTTAGGGCCTGCTTCCCCTGGAGCCTTTGCCTTCCCTAACTCAGGACTAGGGTGAGTTACCCATTTACAGCTGGGTAGACTGGGGGCATGCCTGATCTCAACAACACACCACTCTTCCTTACAGAGCATACAGACTGACACTTTACAGAGTGGAAAGAAGAAAAGAAACTTTACAGTGGCGAGCCAGATTCCTGGGTCCAGCTTACGCAGTTTTGTGTTGAGAATCACAGTTTACAGCTAAAAGAACATTTGTTTGACCACATCAACACCAGTAGGACAGCTATACAGTCGATGTCAGCTTGACCTGTATTACCGATAGGATGCTGTATCTAGGTCAGCGCTTGTTGACAGTTTTTCGCTGTACAGACAGTATTACACAGGACAGTGGTATCAAGTGTAGAAAATATCTGGAGCAGTATTGTTGACATTTCTCAACGTACAGAAGAATCACAGTGTTGTTGAACATAAAGTGCATAGTTCATCGTTGGATCTTCATATGCTCAACAGAGAAAAATTGACAGTGTAATAGTTTAAAATTAAATCTATTACTGAATAAAGTGGCAAGTTATTAGTATTAAAATAAACTGTGCCTGCTTTACAACACTATACCTGCAACACATTCCATTCATGACATAAATTATATTGTATGCTATATGCTATTTATGCTTACATGTTATTTGTTATGTATTAAATTAGTTTATGTTCTGTGTGACTAGTACAAGGTATGCCGAGTGACATTGGTCTGGTACTAGTATTCTATAGGTACACATTTTCTTAATTGGAAATTTGTTAGCAACAATTTGCTGCTATTTCTGTTAGTTGTGATGAGGTGTTCTTTTCTTCGTTGTTTTTGGTAATAATTTTGTGTTCCTTAGTTTTGTTTGATTTGTTTGTATAATTGTAGGTCTCATCTTTCCTTTCATTTCAGTTTTTTACACCCTTATGTTTATACACTGTGGCGTTATTTGTCTTGTTATATTATGGCAGTTATCATCACGGTTTCTGTGATCATTTTTTTCATTTCTCCTATTTAATTTAATTTGATCTCTGCAAATGTGTTCATATTGTCTTTTCTTGTTTGTCCTTTGTAATGTCTTTAGTTGACATATGACGTATAGTGGTATACACTGATAGTATAGTACAGATCAGTACTTTATGATTGTTATTGTTATAAAACAAAATGTACAAGACCTTTGTAAGGCTTGTCTCCCAAAGTGATTGGTAAAGGGAAATATTTTTTCCACAGGTACTCAAGTGATCTTTGATTACATTGAGGTATACAAGACCTTTGTAAGGCTTGTCCCCACAGTATTTGAGATACAGTTATTGTTGTCCACAGGTACTCAAGTTATCATTGGTTATTATAAACCATACAAGTTTGGACTAAGACTAAGTCTATGGTATAGACTTGTCTCCCATTAAAGTGAAATAGGGTAATTTATTTACTTTTTCAGGTTTCTGATTTAAGAAGACAATATGTCTACATTAGATTATTTCATTGCACAAGGAAAATCTCTTGATAAGACTGGAAAAGACTTAGAACAATGGGCTGTTGCTCAATATGACAAAGCATTAGCTGCAGAAGAGAAAAAAAAAACTGCTGCTGCTGTTGAAGAAAGAAAAGCTGCTGCTGAGGAAAAAAAAGCTGCGGCTGAGGAGAGAAAACTTCAAATAGAAGAAAAAAAGCTCTGGCTGAAGAAAAAAGATTAAAAAAAAAAGCTGCTGCTGAAAAAAAAAAAGCTCTGGCTGAAGAAAAAAGATTAGAAAAAGAAGCTGATACTGCTGCTGAACTAAAGAAATTGCAGATGCAAGTGGAGGAAAGGAGATTTGAGGCAGAACAGAAGAAATTAGAAGCTGATGCAGAGCAGAAAAAATTAGAAGTTGCTGCAGAACAGAAAAAATTAGAAGTTGCTGCAGAACAGAAAAAATTAGAAGTTGCTGCAGAACAGAAGAAATTAGAAGCTGCTGCAGAACAGAAAAAATTAGAAGTTGCTGCTGCTGCAGAACAGAAAAAATTAGAAGCTGCTGCAGAACAGAGAAGATTAGATAGAGAAGCTGAAGAGAGAAAAGCAATAAGAGAACATGAGTTTGAATTAGAGAAATTAAAATTGACATGTATGAGAGTAATGTTAATCAGGCATCTGGTGGTAATGGTAAACCCTTTGTGTACAAGGTCAAGGTACCAGCGTTTAACCCTACCAGTGATGACATAACATTTTGGCTTTCTAGATTTGAACGGGCTTGTCGATCTCATAATGTTGACAAATCACAGTATGTGAATCAGTTGTCTGAAAATCTAAAAGGGGAGTCCCTAAGTAAGTTATATTTTGTTGAAGAGGCCGACAAAGATAATTATGATGCTGTTAGGGCAGCTTTGATAAAGAGATATCAGCTGTCTGAGGAGGTTACCGTCTTTTGTTTAAAACAATGAGACCTGAGGTAGGTGTAGAATTCTCAGATTTCATCTCAAAAGCACGAATTACACTTTCACGATGGATTGAATTATCCAAAACAGAGAAAACATTTGATGGTCTTACGGATTTATTGCTAAGAGACAAGGTCATGTCTTCTGTAAATAAATCATTCCTAGAGTTCTTACATGAGCGTAAACCTGGTACAATAAAGCAAATGGAAGAATATTGTGACCAGTATGCCACGGCACACCCTGACATGATTCTTAGTAACTCTAACATTAAAGAGAGTATGCCAGTTGCTTCGGCAACAGAGTATAATCAGAATTACTCACATAAATTCCAAGGAGCTAAAAATAAATTTGATAAAAAGGTTAATTGGAATAAGTATCAAAACCAAGATAACCACTCAAATCAGGGTTCTTCTTCGAAGAACTGGAATCGGGCTGATAGTCCTCGACACGCGAGAGGTACCCATAATGTTAGAAATTCTCGAAAAGGGAGTAGCTATAGGAACTACCCAAGTGCTTCATGGAGACAACAGAAACAATATTACAGGGATACTCAATATAACGAGCGTGATGATTATGATCATGAATATTATGATTCAAACCCAAATAGGGGTTATAACAGAGGCAATAATAATTATAGAGACAATTATAACCGAGGTAGATCACAACACAAAAGACATGGTAAATCTTATTACCAGGCTAACTCTGCACAACAGGAGTTCCACGACACCGATAATCAGAATAATGATAAAAAAGACTCCAACAGTGTAGCAAATTCCGCTTTCGATTTTGCTAGAGCATCTGAGTGTTCGCAATGCAAAACATTATTCGATCCAACCACAGTGTCTACTTTAAGCTGCGGTCACCCGCTTCCCGCTCTCCATGCGTCAATTGCGCATAATGGAAGGGGTGCTCTTGTCTTTAATAGGGGCCTAATAGATGGTACTCCGGTATCAATTCTTTTCGATTCGGGGTGTACTACCATTGGAGTGAGGCAATCACTCGTAAATCCTTCTCGAGCTACAGGCAATATAGTCAAATGTGTAACATTTGGTGGCACATTGGAGAAGTACTCCACTGCCATTATCAATATTGCTACGCCTTTCTTTACAGGAGAGGTGCAAGCATGTCTCTTGCCGAATCCGATCGCTGATCTTATCATCGGTCGCATTCACGGGGTGAAAGAATGCACTCCACAGCAAATTTCTAATTGGGAAAATGTTAATATGCAATCGGCTAATGCAGTAATCACTAGGGCTCAAGCTCTTAATATGCCACAATCTTCACATTCTGAAGATAATGATGCGCAGATCCAAGATGATCCCTTGGAGATTTCCCACGATTCCTTTATCAAACAGCAGGAAGATGATCCTACTCTAAAGAAATTCTTTACTCTGGCAACAAAAGGTGATCCGAATAAGGATACTAATCGTAAATCTTGGATTACGATGAAGAATGGCGTACTTGTACGTATGGTACAAGACTCCGCTAAGTCCATTCATTCTCAAATCCTTGTGCCTAAAAATATGAGAGTTAAAATCTTACAGCACGCTCATGATTCGCAGTGTGCTGGACATATGGGTTTTTCCCGTACTAAAGCTAGAGTTCTTCAATCTTTCTTTTGGCCTGCTGTGAATAAGGACATACGAATCTATTGTCGATCTTGTAAAGTATGTCAAGAGATTAAATCCAGAGGTCCACGCCATGATGCACCTATTCAGGCTGCAGACATTCCCATTCGGCCATTTCAAAAAATGGCGATAGACATCATTGGTCCATTTAAGATAAAGTCTGCGAGAGGACACCAATTTATTTTGACGTGTGTTGATATGTGCACACGTTGGCCGGAGGCTGTTCCTCTAAAGAGCATAACTACTGCTGATGTCGCAGATGCTCTTTGGTTAATATTTTCTCGTCTGGGGTTTCCAGCAGAAATATTATCCGACCATGGTACCCAACTCATATCGGATACCATGTCTCAAGTAATGTCGACTCTGAAGATAGAGAGATCGCTGAGTAGTATTTATCATCCTATGTCCAATGGGATGGTGGAACGTTTGAATAGAACTCTGAAAAACCTACTAGGTAAGATAACAGAAGATCATCCTCAGGATTGGGATAGGGTTTTACCCGCGGCTCTCTTTGCATATAGAGAGGTCGCCAACGAACATACAGGATTTTCTCCCTTTGAACTTGTCTTTGGCGCGAAACCGCGAGGTCCTATGTCCTTACTTCATGATCTTATAACTGCTGATAATATTGTCGATGACACAAAATCCTCTTATGAATATGTCATCGCACTTAGACACAAGATTATTGAAGCATGCAAATTGGCAACTGCTTCTTCTGAATTTGCGAAACAGAAGGCAAGGGAATTTGCCAATAAAAAGAGATGTTTGCGTCAACTTTGTCCAGGTGACAAAGCATTTGTCTTGCTACCTTGTAGGGAAAATAGACTTCTCATTTCTTGGAAAAGGTCCGTACGATATAATATCAAAAGTTTCCGATGTTGACTATATCGTCGATATTGACGGGAAGCGTAAAACCTTCCACATCAACATGCTCACGGAATTCCATGAACGTCCTGATTATTTACAACCTGTTTTCCAGGCAACGGACGATTTTCCAGTCCAACATGGACAGTACTCATCTCTGTCAGTAATACAGGATGAGGAAACGAGTTTCTCGGATGTAAATTTACCTTTTCCAATGATTCCTCTTCACTCTAATGAATCATGGAAAGATGTTGCAATTTCTCCAGAATTATCTCCAGGAGAGCAGAAACAAGTTTCTACTTTGTTAGAACAATTTCAGGATGTCCTTACTGACATTCCTGGTCAAACGGATGTCATTCAACATGACATTATTCTTACTGACCATAGTCCTATAAGAGTCAGACCGTATCCTATCCCGATACATTTTCAAGCACAGGTAGAGAAAGAGTTAGATGAGATGATAGAGTTAAAAATTATTGAACCATCCACATCAGCATATTCTTCGCCGATGGTTATAGTACGGAAAAAAGACAATAACATACGTCTTTGCGTGGATTATCGCAAATTGAATCAAGTGACTAAATTTGATGCTGAACCTATGCCTTTACTAGAAGAGCTACTTACGAGACTATCGAATTCTCACTTCTTTACTAAACTCGATTTGTCTAAGGGATATTGGCAAGTTCCACTATCCGAACACGCCAAACCGTTTACTGCTTTTTCGACGCCTAGGGGTCTATTCCAATGGAATTTCATGCCTTTCGGTCTTATGAACGCCCCTGCAACATTTGTACGCATGATGCGTCGAATCCTATCTCATCGCTCAGATGTCATTGCGTATCTTGATGACATCTGTCTTTTCAGTGATACTTGGAACGATCACTATAATGGTATAAATGAACTATTGTCTATCTTACGCGAGCATAACCTGACAGCGAAACCATCGAAAGCATGTATTGGTTTTAGCGAAATATCTTTCTTAGGACACCGTGTTGGTCATGGGTTCCTAAAAACAGAAGACCATAATACAAGTAAGATACTTAACATTTCTATTCCTAAGACTAAAAAGCAAGTACGAAGTCTCTTAGGTCTAATACAATTTTATGGACGATTCATCCCGAATCTGTCCTCCATTATGTCACCTCTTTCTTCCTTGCTAAAGAAAGGGTCTCCTAATGTAGTCCATTGGACTCAAGAATGTCAATCCTCTTTGGATAAGGTTAAAACTATGTTTTCTACTTCACCTATCCTAGTATTGCCTTCTAAGGATAAGACATTTATTCTTCGTAGTGACGCTTCATCCACCGGGATTGGAGCTGCACTAATGCAAGAGTACTCTGGAACTCTGCATCCTGTGATGTATATTTCTCGGAAATTAAATGCCGCAGAGAAGAATTACTCGGTCCTAGACCGTGAATTATTGGCTATGGTTTGGTCAATCCTTAAACTGCAAAGATTTCTTCTGGGCGCGCATTTCATTGTGGAAACTGACCAGAAAGCTCTTACGGCTATTCAGAGTAAAAATCTGAAGAGCGCGAGATCAACGCGATACGCGATTGCTCTACAGCCATTTCATTTTTCGGTGCGAGCTATCCGTGGGTCAGAAAATGTGATGGCAGATATTTTGTCTAGATGCCCACATGATTCATAACTGTTATACAACTTTGATACAGTTGTTTCTATGTTGAAATGTGTACACATATGTAATATATCATATATTGATTGTAACACTACTTAGCGGTTCATTGATATTTATTCACCGCTGATCTTTCAATGTTTTTCGTCTTTGATGATCATGATGTTAAGATATCTTAGATGAAATTTATGTATAAACTAATGTGGAAATTGTGTCATTGCTAATATTGTAGTATGCGTTGGTGACACCTCTCTGGAAATATTTATACTTAGAGAAGTACTTTCTCTAAGGTCATAAAACTTATGCTTATCATCTGCGCATTGTATTGGTGCGTTGTGAGCCTATTGTATGTTGCTCCTAGATGGATTTCAAAAAAAAAAAAAAGTACCATTTTTTTTTTCCCGAGGGGTGTGGTAATCTGTTGCGTGCATATTTTGACGCACATATTACAAAAATCGATATGGCTATTTAATATGAAAAAAATATAGACATTCATTCATTTGTGTATGAAAATGCTGTCTATGGTAAAAGCGAGAGAATCCATGTTTGATTCACACTTTTGATTATAGGAGTAATCGTTCTGGATATTGATCCGGCGCAAGGATATTGCGCTTACGTTTGTACTTATTTTTTAGGGCCAGAAAATATATTAATTTGCTTATTGTGTTTATGGCCTGAATTCATATGTATTACATATTATTAGTACAAGTAGAATCAGTCCTATATTGTATATTTTGGATGGGTAGGAGGGACTAGATTCTTGTTATTCCGGTCTAGCGGAAGTATGAGTTGTCTTGACAAGTCGTGATGAGTTCCGATGTACCGTGATAATGGCGGGTACGCACTTTTCAAAGGGCTGGTAGATTCTTAAGGAAATATAATTCATGAAGTGGTTTTCTTCTAAAGGAGATGGTATCTCTACTATAGTTTATGTTAGAGACTCTCCTAAGGTACGGTACAATGTATAATTCGGACTCCATGTATTGCCAGACCCTATTTTGATGATCTCATGTCGATTCGACCTAGATGGAACATTGTGCTTCGTATCGCTAGGGTCGTGTTTTGTATCGACAAAGATGACAGACTTTCCTACAGCGGTTATGGCTACGTGAATTAACCTGATCACCGTAGAGCTGTATGGAAACATTTATGAAATCATTTATATACCCATTATAAATTAACTCTGGCTTATATTCTCCTTCCTATGAATGAGTGAACGACAACTCAGGGAGGCAGCCATGTTAGATTTCGGTCATCATATGTTTTGATCACTGCCAAGAGAACAGATTATTTATCCTATTATCGGACAGTGACCGGGAGATCTCAATCTTGCTAGAAACCCCCCTTTCGTGGTTTCATAATATATACTACAAACTATGGACGTCAAGTAACTTTAGTTATTTATCGATCTGCCTTCACTGACGCGTTTAGTCAGATAGGGGGATGCGGCCATAATATATCATGACATTGAACTTTCGATGTACTGCCCATTATTTCTGAATGTGTCATGACTTCAGATCTGCTATGTATACCTACAAATTGATATGTCAACATACCATGATGTACTCGTATGTCCCAGTGTGTACGTCTGAATAAATTGAGTAAACAAAGATTCCAGCAGTCTGCATTGGTGCCTTGTAGACACAAGTGTATGAGTGGTTATATTGGTCAGCACACGAACAGTACACCATTCGCGGTAATCACACTCTACACTTCTACTTCATACATACACCATCCTGCGTCGGTTGAAGTGACCAAGTTTAGGGCCTGCTTCCCCTGGAGCCTTTGCCTTCCCTAACTCAGGACTAGGGTGAGTTACCCATTTACAGCTGGGTAGACTGGGGGCATGCCTGATCTCAACAACACACCACTCTTCCTTACAGAGCATACAGACTGACACTTTACAGAGTGGAAAGAAGAAAAGAAACTTTACACCCCCCTTTGGCTTCTTTGTCTGCAAGCTCATTTCCTGCTATCCCCACATGTGATGGTATCAATGTTATTGTTGCACTGCATCCTATAGTTTGTAGATATGTATTAACCTGTAGTATTTCCTCTATAATATCTGGCCTGCTACATTCATTTCTGTTTTTGATAGCTAATACTGATGATAGGGAATCTGTGAGAATGGTTACTTTTTTTGGTGGATTTTCTGCAGCTATTTCTAAAGCTTTTAGGATTGCCACTAATTCTGCTGTAAAGATGGATGTATTACCTGTTACTTTGTATCTTTTATAAATTTTTAATTTTGGTATTGCTATTCCTGCTCCTAATTGTCCTTCTTCATCTTTTGACCCATCTGTATATATAGTTAGGCTATTATTTATATACCGTTCTATGTACTCTAGTGTTTTACTTTTTGCTGAGATTATGTCGTTAGATTTATTTATGATCTTTGTTAAGTGGAGTCAGTTTCTGGCACTTTTAATTCCCATGGTGGGATCTTTGCTTTATACAGAGCACTACTGTTTATCGCATTAAATAGGTCTGGGTATTGATCCACTTCATCCATTGTTTTCCACCCTGACGGGTATCTATTATGGTTTAATGGAATGTGGCCTATGTACTGGTTACCCCTATCAAAGGTTTTATGTGCTGGGTGAGTTGGATCTTTTGCCACTCTTGCCCAGTAGCTGAATCTCAGTTCTTTTCTCCTTAGCTCCAGGGGTATAATGCCTAGCGCTACTTCTAGTGCCTCTGCTGATGTTCCCTTTGAGGCACCTGCTATTATTGACAGTGCCTGGTTTTGGACTGTGTCTAGTTTTTTCTTATTGCTTGGGGCGGCTGATGCATAGACAACACTGGCATAGTCAAGTTTGCCCCTAATAAATGATTTATAGAAGGTTAACATGGTCTTATTGCAGGCGCCCCAACCACTTCCTTTCATATATCTTAGCATGTTAATAAGTCCCCTACTGCTTTGCACTAATAGGTCTATGGGTTTGTTCCAGTTTAGTTGCTGGTCTAATACCATACCAAGAAATCTAGTTGATTTTGCTGTGCATACTTTTTGCTCATTAATGCTTATGTCAATTATATTGTTTTTAATTACACGCCCTCTACTGAAGATCATTCCTATGGTTTTTTTAACGTTTAGATTAAATCCCCACTTGTTCATCCAGTCAGATACTTTATCCATTTGCCTTTGTACTGTTTTATAGAGGAATGGGAGATTTCTTCCCGTTCTCCATATCGCAGCGTCATCTGCAAACTGGGATAAGTTGTTTTTTAAGTCTTTAAACTCGTCGTCTAGGTCGTTGACCATAATCGTAAAAATAGATGGTGATATTACTGATCCCTGGGGAATTCCATTCTGTTGCTCATACACCTCAGATCTATCATTGTTTATTTGTACCGTGAAGTATCTATCCTGCAGGAAGTTTTCTAGATAATTGTAGGTTCTGCCTACTATACCTAATTTCCTGATTTTGTGTAGTGCACCCTTCCTCCAACACTCATCATATGCTCTTGCTACATCAAGGAATATTGCTACTGTCTTTTGGTTGGTTTCTCGAGTGCAGTGAAAGTTTTCAGTACAAGACGAACTTCAGATAAGTTTTTTCTCTTCTCTAACATATTTAAACTAAATATTATTAACCACCTATAGTATTCGTTAATTGCTTTTAAACGTTAGCTAAAATTGATAGGGGTATTGGAATAAATAAAATATTAGTGAAATAGAATAAACACAGGTAGGCCAACCACGTGTGGTCTTCATTTGTAAAGTGCAGTAGCCATCTTGCTTTTCTTTGTGTAATTAATACAGGCATCTTTCAGCGCAGAGCCGCGCGTGAACAAAATCAAATTTAATTCAAATTTACTAGCTTAGTAGTAGGACTATTCAGCCTTCAATTATTGATAGCTAAACATAATTTAAAATTTATTTAATTAAAAAAAAAAAAAATACATAAATAAATAAATATATTAACTTGCCTGGTGTTAATTCAGCAAATATAAGGGCAAATAAGTACAACATAATGCTAACCAGATTGCACTCAGGGGAGGGAAAAGCTTGGAGCAAATCATCAGAAAGACATACTAAGGAAGGAACATCAAAACGGACAGAAAATGAGAGGAACAAAAGCCCTGGTCTAAAGGACACAGAAATTAAGGGCAAAATGGAAACCATCAATGAAAAAACAAAAGTGAACCCTGCAGTAAATAAAGACAGGGAACCAAACAAAAAGAGCAACGAGAAAAAAAGAGAAATTCTGACTTCAAAGAAAGGTGCTGCAAACAATGGAACACCACCTTCGACAGGAAATAAAGCCGCAGAACACATTAGAAAGGACAAAGAGGGAAATGCAGGCCAATGCACTCAGGAAACCAAAGAACACAAAGAAAGTGCCGAGGACAGCCTAAAGGAAACAGAAACCCACAGAAGAAGAGTTAAAATCACTCAAGTAGGAGGGACAGAAGCCACTCTGAGAGCCCTACCCGATGACAAAATCCTGGTTATCCTAGAAAAAATAATAGACAAAAAATCTATTAACAGATTACAAAAAACAAGCAATGGTGTAGTAATCTGTTTGAACAGCCCAGAAAAAGCCAAGGTCCTAATAAATGAACTGAAAGAAAAATCTAAAGAAGTACAACTCCCACATAAAATAAATATACAAATGGAGCTGATCAAAGAGATTAGAAAAGTCGTAATCAAGGGCATCGATACAAACCTAACAGAAGAAGAGATCCACACAAACATAGTGAAAGAAAACCCAGAAACTAAGATAGAAAAGGTAGAACGAATTAAAACTAAGCTGCAGAAGAATACATCAGTGGTAGTGTTGAGTGTGCAGGGTACAGAAATACCCAAAGAGATCAAAATCTGCAAGAGAATCAGGAAGACTGAAACATTCATACCACCAATCATCCAATGCACAAATTGTCAAGGCTTTAGTCACATGCAGCATACTTGTAAAAGAGCAACAAGATGTAGTTTCTGTGCAGGAGCACACAAACACAGAGACAGCACAATGGCTAAAGAGGACAAAGACTACAAACAAGAAAATAAAAACAGAAGATGTGCAAACTGCCAGGGTAACCACAGTGCCAGGTACCAGGGGTGCCCAATCTACCAAGAGACAAAGCACATATTAAAAGAATCACTAGAAACAAACAAACCATTCTGGCAAATAAAAGAAAGACAGAAAACCAACAACCATCTCCAAAACTCTCAAGAAAGTATCATTAAGAAACAAATACAACAAATAACCAGTGAAGTGAAAGACATAAAGGAAAAAATCCAGAAAGAAGATAAAATTAAAACACCCATAAACAGTAAAGAAGATGACAACACAGAAGAGACAGAACATAACCTCATCCAAGCCAGACAGGTACTAGAAGAAATAAAAACAGCACAAAAGGAAATAGAGAGAGACCTCAAAAAAATAGCAGAGATAAAAGAAGCTAATGAAGAAATCCTAAAAAAAAATAGAGAGAGAAAGAGCTAGGCCTATAGAAAATATGGAAGAAAAATTTAAGGAAACAGTGGAACTACACCTACAATACCTTGCAGAAAGAGTTCGGAGTAAAATGGTTACTTGGAATGATGAGTTTGTAGAGAACATGAGAGATAGTGAGCAAAACCCAAAAAAGTAGATCCCTCATCAAAGAACCTAATAAAAACAATAACATAACTAAGCTAACCATACTAAATGGGGACCACAGACTCTAGAGCTATCAAAGTAGTTCAGTGGAACTGTAGGGGTGCCAGGAAGAACCTGCTGTCTCTTATGGGACAGTACAAGGAGGCAAAACCCATCTTTGCAATACAAGAAACCCTCCTGAACTCCAAACAAAAACTGAACTACCAAGGGTATATAACACTTAGAAATGATAGACCCGAGGGAAGAGGAGGGGGCGTGGCCTTTTTAATACATGAAGACTACAAAATAGTAAATTGGGAACAATTCAACACAGAAAATATTGAAGGAATAAGTGTAACAGTAGACAGTGAGCCAGATAACTTAAAAATAATAAACATTTATAGCCCCAAAGGTAATATAACCGATAGGGATATTGCCACTATTAACACACAAATAGACCAAAGAACATTATTGGTAGGTGACTTTAATGCACACCATGAGGCATGGGGTAACAACAGTAATGATCCAGAAGGAAAAAGACTGTTGGACTACATTGAAAGTGCTGAGCTAATCATACTAAATGATGGCTCAGTGACAAGGGTTAACCCATGCAACAGTGGAGGAGATACAGCAATAGACATAACGATTTGTTGTTGTTGTTGTTGTTTTGATGAAATGATGGGTGGAGATCGGGCACTCAACCTCTGATCATTGTTGCCTCTTCTCGTTCCATCTTGGTCTACCCTGTTCAACCTGAAAGTTGGTTATAATTGGGGTATTTAGTGTCATTTTATTTACTAATTTTGTATTCAATTTAAATAACTGTTGTCTTTTGCAGGTGCTGATTTTTATTTATATTAGTATTTGTCAATTTTATTTTCTCTTTTGTATTGTTTCTAGATAACTATTGTCCTTTACACTTGGTTTTAATTTGTATTAGTATTTGTTCTTTTTGAGTTGTTGTCCCTTTTTTTTTAATACCTTGTCTTTCCTTGTCCTATGAGTAGTTATTTTTTTTTTTTTGTTAATGCTTTGTTAGTTCTTGCTGCTTAATTTCTATTTAGTTGGACGATTTTTCTGAAGTTCTAACCTTATATTTTTTCCTTTGTTTTATGTATATATCTTTTAAGTATTGATTGGGCATCTCTTGGGGCATCTATACTTAAAACCTTATCACCTGTTAAGTCTATATTGTGATTTCTATAGTAAGTTTTTAATTCAAGCCTTTGTTGTTCATACTTTTTACAGTGGATCAGGTAGTGGTCTATGTCATTCTCTTCCTGACATTCTTGGCAGTGTGGTTCTTCTACCATGAAGTATGCTGCACCGAGTCGGAGACGCCACAGTTTTTTGTTCGATGGTATCTTTAATTCTTCTCTGACCTGGCATGTCCTCGTTGGTTCTTTCAGCAGTTTGAACGCGTGTCTGCCTTTTCTACTTTCCTTCCATGTTGTCTTCCATTCCTCGTTTATAGTTTCCTTCACTTGGCTCTTGATCTCTGACCTTCCCAGTCCTGCTTTTATATTGTTTTTACTTGTTCTTCCCTTCTTGGCATTCTGGTCTGCCAACTCGTTGCCAGCTATACCTATGTGTGCTGGAACCCACACTAGCCTCACACTACATCCTCTGTTCTCTAGTGATGTATTAATTGCTAGAATTTCTTCCTTTATGTCTGGCCGGCTACATTTACCTGGGTGTTCTAGTGCTTGTAGTGATGATAGTGAGTCTGTAAATATCGTAACAGCTTCTGGTGGGTTATCTTCGATTATTTCTAGACTTTTAAGAATTGCTACCATCTCTGCAGTAAAAATCGATGCCCCTTCCGTTATACTGTAGCTCTTTTTTATTCCCCATTGTGGTATTACAACTCCGGCACCTAGTTGCCCACTATCACCCTTGGATCCATCAGTGTAGACGGCCAGACTTTGTTTAGTTAGTTGCTCTATGAACTTTCTACTTATCATTTTGGCTTCCTTATCTTCTATGTTTTGTTTGATCTTTTCAGTAAGTGAGTAGTCTATGATTGGTGTTTTTAGTTCCCAGTGTGGTATTTTGCTTCTGTATTTATTACTATTTTCAATTGTGTTTGATAGTTCTTTGAACTGCATTAGGTCTTCTATAGTTCTCCATCCTGTTGGATATCTATCTTTATTTAAGGGGACGTCCCATACACTTGGTTGGTTTTTGACAAATGCTTTATGTGCTGGGTGGGTCACTTCTTGTGCTACTTTACTCCAATAATTTAATCTCAGTTCTTTCCGTCTTAGACCAAGGGGAGGTATGCCGAGAGCTACTTCTAGAGCTTCTACTGGTGTCGATATAAATGCACCTGTAATAGTTCTCATGGCTGCATTTTGAATCCTGTCCAGTTTTGCTTTGTTAGAAGCTGCAGCTGAGTCATAGACTATGCTGGCATAATCCAGTTTCCCCCTGATGAAGGCCTTGTAGAACATAAGCATTATTTTATTGCTGGCCCCCCATCCATTACCTTTTACAATCCTTAGTATATTTAGGGGTCCCCTACAGCTTTCTACCAAATTGTCTATATGTTTATTATAATTTAGTTGTTTATCTAAAGTTATGCCCAGAAATCTAGTTGTTGAGGAGGTACATATTTTCTGTCCTTTAATGGTTATATTGATTTTGTTATTTTTTTTTAAATTTCCTTTGCTGAAAATCATACCTACTGTTTTGTTTACATTAATTTGGAAGCCCCAACTTTTCATCCACTCTGAAACTTTGTCTATTTGATTTTGAAGTTTTTTGTAAACATGGTCCAAGTTTTTTCCAGATCGCCAAATGGCACAGTCATCTGCAAATTGTGATACTGCATTCTTTATGTCATTAAATTCATCTGCTAAATCATTTACAGCTATAGTGAAAATTGAAGGAGAGATCACTGATCCTTGAGGAATCCCATTCTGTTGTTCATATATTTCTGACCTATCATTATTCACCTGTACAGCAAAATACCTGTCCTGTAAAAAGTTTTCTAGATACCTATAGGTTTTACCAGTAATGCCAATCTTTTTCATTTTGTAAAGAGCTCCATCGCGCCAGCATTCATCATATGCTCTAGCTACATCTAGAAAGACTGCCACTGTTTTCTCTTTCCTCTTGAACCCTAGCTTTACATCATGTTCTAATCTTACAAGCTGGTCTACTGTACTTCTGTCTGCTCTAAACCCTGACTGGTTTGGGCTATATAACTGGTTTTTTTCCAGGTAGAATTTAACTCTTTTATTCACAACAGTTTCCAGTATTTTACCTAGTTGTGATGTTAAGGAGATAGGCCTATATGAACTTACTTCATGGGCTTCCTTATTGGGTTTTAGAATGGGTACTATCATAGCTACTTTCCATGCTTTTGGTATCTTTCCTAAGTTCCAGATTTTGTTATAAAGTGAAGTTATTATGTTTATAGTTCTTTTGGGTACTTTCTTAAGGATTTCATAACTAAGTATATCTTGCCCTGAGGCAGTATTAGATTTATCTTTTATTGCATTAGTTACTTCTTCCTCTGTTATATCAGCATCTAAATAGTTTGTTTCCTCTATCTGGTCTGGTAGTTCTTTTAAAAACTGTATCCTAAGTCTTTCTCTTCTCTCATTTTCTTCCTGTCCAAGGCTACTTTTTGCACTGACTTTATAGAAATACTCGGCAAGGGCATTAGCTTTTTCTTTATCTGTTTCTGCTCTCTTTGGTAGTTTGATTGTTGGCATTATTGTTTTCTTATTGTTCCCTTTGATTGCCTTAAGCTTTTTCCATACTTCTCTAATTTGAGTGCTAGGTTTAAGTGACTGACAAAACTCCTTCCAGTTAGTTTCTTTGGCTTTGAATATTATTCTGTTAGATTCATTCCTAATAAGTTTATACTTATCATAGTTTTCTTCTGTTCTGTTATTTCTATATTTTTGTAAGGCCCTTTTTCTTCTCTCATGAATTTCTGCACAGCTTTTATTCCACCAGGCAACTGGTTCTTTATTCCATTGAGTTTCTCTTTTCTTATTAATGTTACTTATTGGTTTAAGGTGTTGTGGCATATTTTTATTTGGTATATACTTTATTGCTATTTTCAGAATTTCATTGGTCAGTGTTTCCGCCCACAAGTCAGTATCATCTGATTCCATGTCTTTATATCCCAACACCTCCAGCTCTGATTGGAAAGCTTCCCAGTTTGCTTTTTTATAGTTGAAGGTAGGTTTCTCTGGTTCTGGGTTTGGAATGACATTTTCATGCATGGTTATTACAATGGGCAGATGATCTGAGTTTGTGTCTTGTAACACTTCCCAATTTACATTCGCTAGGTTGTTAGTTGCTATACTTATGTCTATTGCTGAGTCTGCCCTATTAGCTTGTGGATTAATTCTTGTTGCAGATCCATCATTTAGTATTAGTAGTTCATTGTTTTCTATGAAGTCAAGTAGGCATTTTCCTGCATTATCTGCATGTTGTCCACCCCAAGCACAATGATGGGAGTTAAAATCGCCTACTATGATTGTTTTGGGGCCTAGTCTGGTGCTTATGGCTAGTATTTCTTCATCTTTAATTGTGCCATCTTTAGCATATACATTTAGAATTGTTAGATTGTTTGGTTCAGCTGCTATAGTAACCTGGATACCTTCTATATTGGTTGTATTAAATACTTCCCAGTCTATGATTTTAAATTTTTCGCTAACTAAGACTGCGACACCTCCTCCTCTACCTTCTTTCCTATCGTGTCTAAGTATCTTAAAGCCCTTACAACTATATCTATTATTTGGGTTTAAATGGGTCTCTTGAAGAGCATATATATCAGTATTTCCTCCAGTCTCTGATAGTAGGGGTGCAAAATTTTTTTTAATACCCCTACAATTCCACTGGATAATTCTAAATCTTTCTAAATTGAATTTTATCATCATCTAGTATACCTTTTATGGAGCCGCGGTAGCATAGTGGTTAGTGCACTGGCTTCCTAGCGCAGTGGTCTATGGTTCGATCCCCAGATGAGGCGGAAAATTTTGCTCTTATTCTTTGGGAAGGTTTCCTGACCACATCACCCCTCGTGTGCCGACGGTGAAGATAATATGGGCCTAACACCATATTCCCAATATGCCTCAATGGGCGTGTAACGGGTTCCTTTACCCTTTTTTTTTTAGTATACCTTTTATTTTGGTTAACTATCAATTTTGCTCTTATTCTTTATTTCCTGTACTTGTGGACCCACTATCCATCAAGTTCTCAAGAAAATCCTTATTTAAACTTGTCATTATTTCCCTAACTTCTTCCGCTAAGTGTGGTAACAATCCCTCAAATCGTTTTTTGATAGTTTCTATGATAGTTTCTTCTAGGTTGCTTTTGTTCTTTTTGACCACTTTCCTATTTTCATCCAATGCTACATTCCCTTCTCTCCCTATGTTAATCTCCTGTTTTTCACTTTCCATTCTTTTTAGTATTATTTCACTTTCTTCTTTTTGTTCAGACAGTTTGACTAGTATCATTTCATTTTCTTCTTTCAGTTCAGTCAGTTTAGCTATATCCTGGGAAATTTGGTGCTGTATGGCTTTCACTTCTTGAAGCAATGCCTCTGTACTTTTCAGTGCACTTGTGTCATCCGAGGATGTAGTTGAATCATCTGACTGGTTTTTTGGTACTATTTTATTACTTTCTAACTTGTTCTTACTTTTTTTTTTTGCCATCTGTGACTTAAGCATTTTGACATCTTCTTGCACACTCTTAATTTCTGTTATAACTTTATTGTTCGTATAAGTATCATTTTCTTTTAATTCTTTAATGACCGTTGTGAAAGGGGTTTGGGTTGTTATAGCTACCCTCAATGCTTTTTTGGTCTGCTGATATACTGGGCAGCCCTGGAATCTGGCGCTGTGATTTCCTTTGCAATTAATGCATTTTCTGTTTGCATTATCCTTTTTATAGTCAGTATCTGACTTTGCCTTTTCGCATTGCGTGAAAGGGTGTGCCCCCGCACAAAACCTACATACTGCCTTCCCCCTGCAAGTGTGGCGCCCATGACCAAACTTCATGCAGTTGGAGCACTGCAACACTGGGGGAATGAAGGCTTCTGTGTTTTTTTGTGTGTTTTCCCAAATAGTACCGTCTTGGGGGTTCCCTACCTTCTGTTGTTATCACTACCACTGGGGTAACGATACTCCCTTTCACCATTATTCTGTCCACGTGTACCAGCTTTATGTCTGGGTTATGTTTTGCGAGGATGTTCATAACTTCCTCGCTTGAAAGGGTAGTGTTTATTCCTTTTAACACACATCTACTGGTCACTTTTGCTAGCTCTATCTTTACTTCTATGTCGTGTGCAAGAGTCACTGTTTTTTGCTTCTACTTTGAGTTCCTCTATCATCTCTTTTATTCTGTCACTCTGATTTGGGATAATTATTATGCCAAAATGGGTTTTTGAAATTTTGGCTATCGCCTTTTTGCCTAACACAGGATCAAGGATGTTTATAATTTTGTCTTCATCTAATGCCTTGATCTTGACAGCCTCACCAGCTACTTGCGTTATCTTTAAACGACATATGTTTACTACATCTTTATTTTTGGGAGCTGCCTGGGTTGCTAGATGTCTTGAGTCTTTTTTGGTACTTTCATTGCTATTTTTTTGGTTAGTATTTTCTTCTAGTTTATCATGCCTGGTGTCCCTACCTTGGTTTTTAACTGCTTCGGCCCACGTTTTGCCTTCCTTTGTTGTTTTTACTTCTGAGCCTCCTTTCAGTTTATCCCCTCTGGTTTCATGACTTGTTTTGTCCGCGTTTACCTGGCTGTCCTGATTATCCTTTTCCCTGGGTCCTTTCTTTCCGTTCGCTGTGCTGGTTCCTGATCTTTCTCCTTTGTTGATTCTGCTTTTTGTTGTTTTTCCTTCCGCGCCTCCTTCCCGATTTTCCATTATTGTTTTACTCGTGTCCTTTAGTTCTGTTTTTCTGATTTCAGGGTTCGTGGTCCTGTTTCTTTCTGTCCGGTTTAAAAAGTCTTTTTCTTTTGTCTTTTTCTGGAGTTTTGGCCATCGCTTTCCCTTCCTCGGACTGTTTTCTGGTGAATACTACCATTGGTTATTTTCCCTGTCTTTTAGTATGCTACTATTTGTTGTCTTTGAATTATATTCTGATGATTGAATATTATATGTAATCTTTGGCTTTTGGTTTATTTTGTTATATATATCTTTACCCCACTACGATTCTTAAATTAAATAGTCCCCTAATACTTAACCTTAACTACAGTAGGCCTACTCTAATACTATCAACAAAAGTATAAATTATTCACCACTTAAATATGTCTTTCAAGATGGCTGCCTGATCTCACTCAAAGAATTGCCACGTGGCGCTATTTAATTTCTATTATTTTAATTTCTAAAATTAACTGCAATACGCTAACACTGAGGATGGATAAAAATATCAACTTATCTGATAACTTGTGTAGTTCTAAGGATGTCTTCACTGTGTCTCGTCCTAAAAAGGACGTATCAAGCTTGTGTGGTTTGAGGTAAGCAAAAATGCGTATGTGTCCGTATCTCTCTCTTTTTTTTTTTTTTAATTAATGTGTTTGCTACTTCATTTTGTAGCACGCCCCTTTCAACCATCTACCATGTACATGGATTTGTTGGTTATATCAGGACGTGTTTCTTTTATTGTAATATGTTTTTGTTTGTATTTGTTTTATATTATATTATCTCTAGTCGGTATTTTTCCTTTTGTAGTTATAGTTCAACATGGTTTTTAAAAAAAAGTTCCAATATATGCTATTTTCTAAGTTAGTATGTTTTTGATTTTTACTGGATGGTTTATTTGGTTAATCTGTGTGTTTCTGGGGCGAGTCTTTCACCAGTTTGGACTACTGGTTCAATTCCTTATTTGATTTTTATATGTTAGCTTTAGTTTTTGTAATATAGTGTTTTATTAACTTTTGCATTTCTGAAGGGCTATTTGTGCCTATGAGATTTTCTACACTCATTTCTACCTTGTGGTTACTACAGTATGTCTTAATGTTTTGCCTCTGTTGGTCATATATTTTGCAGTCCACTAGAAAGTGCCTAATTGTGTTTGGTTCTTGACACTCTTCACATGTGGGTTCCTCAATCATGAAATATCCAGTTCCCAGCTTGAGTCTCAGCAATTTTTTATTAATTGGTATTTTTAGTTCATCTTTTATTTGACATTTTTTGCTTGGTTTTTTAAGGATTTTATATGAGTGTCTTGCTTTTTTACTTAGGTCCCATGCTGTTATCCATTCTTTAGTTATTTTTTGAGCAATTAAGCTCTTAATTTCAAACTTCCCTAAGCCTACTTCAATTTGGTTATGGCTAGTTCTCCCCCCTTTGGCTTCTTTGTCTGCTAGCTCATTTCCTGCTATCCCCACATGTGATGGTATCCATGTTAGTGTTGCACTGCATCCTATATTTTGTAGATATGTATTAACCTGTAGTATTTCCTCTATAATGTCTGGCCTGCTGCCTTCTGTTCTGTTTCTGATTGCTAGTACTGATGATAGGGAATCTGTGAGAATGGTTACTTTTTTTTGGTGGATTTTCTGCAGCTATTTCTAAAGCTTTTAGGATTGCCACTAATTCTGCTGTAAAGATAGATGTATTACTTGTTACTTTGTATCTTTTATAAATTTTTAATTTTGGTATTGCTATTCCTGCTCCTAATTGTCCTTCTTCATCTTTGGACCCATCTGTATATATAGTTAGGCTATTATTTGTATACCGTTCTATGTGCTCTAGTGTTTTACTTTTTGCTGAGATTATGTCGTTAGATTTATTTATGATCTTTGATAAGTGGGAGTCAGTTTCTGGCACTTTTAATTCCCATGGTGGGATCTTTGCTTTATACAGAGCACTACTGTTTATCGCATTAAACAGGTCTGGGTATTGATCCACTTCATCCATTGTTTTCCACCCTGACGGGTATCTATTATGGTTTAATGGAATGTGGCCTATGTACTGGTTACCCCTATCAAAGGTTTTATGTGCCGGGTGAGTTGGATCTTTTGCCACTCTTGCCCAGTAGCTGAATCTCAGTTCTTTTCTCCTTAGCTCCAGGGGTATAATGCCTAGCGCTACTTCTAGTGATTCTGCTGATGTTCCCTTTGAGGCACCTGCTATTATTGACAGTGCCTGGTTTTGGACTGTGTCTAGTTTCTTCTTATTGCTTGGGGCGGCTGATGCATAGACAACACTGGCATAGTCAAGTTTGCCTCTAAAATATATTAAAAGAAGATTGCAAAACGTCCTACACTGATGTAAGATACCAGAATAGCTTTTAAATATTATAATAATTAAAATAATTTACATAAATGTATAAAGAAAAACTTAACAACTAATTATATTCTTTAAAATTTGCTAACCGTTATAAAGTCTACGTTCTTACAATAAGATTTATTGTAGATTTGGTTTATTTTGATATAGTTTAGTCAATTTAGTTAAATAAAATATTTTGAAAAAGGGGTGTAATCCCGTCATTCAAAGTGGGATAATCAATTATATTTATTAAAGGGATATAATTCAAATTGGGTTTTCGTTCTATATCCCTTTGATTGTTATTTAAAAGGATACATTATGGGTAAGTGGTCTGAGCTGGAGTCATTCAGTACTTCCCATTTAGCAGAGGCTAGGTTTGGTTTTATAATTAATGGTTTACAACAAATTTTCCAGGCTCTTTCCAAGTTTTTCCAGGTCCAGCATGTGATTTTCAAGGATGGGAAACTCTAATATTTTCCTCATCTAATTTTCTCAGATATAATTATCACTTTGCTGACCAGCAATCCGGAGCATTACCGTCTTCCATTACCAAGGTTGTTTGCAGATTTCTTTAAAAAGAACTGTTTTTTTTTTTTTTTAATTCATAAAAGATTGAAAAACAGACATCTTTTCCCAGTTTTTAGTGAATTTGTTCAACGTCAGCGAAATAAAATGTTAGTGACATGGATGGTAATGAATAAAATAAGCTTGATTGACGTATTGATTTAACGATTAACCACGTATATCAACATAAAAGGCTAATAAAATTGTGAATAAAATGCCCCCCAAAAAACTGATTTTTCGTGTTTGTCTTTTTTGAATGTATTCTGTGCCTGTGGCATCTGACAATGAGCGTTTGTAAATGTTTGAGTAGTTAAGTACCTCTAGTTGAAGTCTGAGCTGCTTTTTTCATTAACTGGGGTTGAAGTTGTAGCTGTAGGTCTCTGCAAGAGTCTTTGTCTGGATCGTTGGTAATCCTTGACTGTGTGGTATAACTTGAAGCAGGGTATCAGGCACATTGAAATGAGCAAAGTGTTTACAATTATTAAATATAGGCAGATTTATCTCAAGTTTTGAACCACGCTCAGTATCTTTCTTTATTTATATCTTTTATTTATAGAATTCTGTCTGATTGGCAGAGTGGTTAGAACGCTGGTCTAACGTCAGAGGAGCCGGGTTTGATTCACGGTATCGACATGCTTCAGTGTACCCAGCTATAAATGGGTACCTGGCTTTGCACTTGAGTTAGGGAAGGAAAAGGCAGTGAGGAGGAAGGAAATTGGTGACCCCACCTCTTGAAGCTGGACCTAGTATAGTGAAGTCTCTAACACTTCATTCCCCTACAGCAGTATCTGCTATGAGACTACCTTGACCTTTTATTTTTGGTTTGGTTTTAAAGACTATCTTCATTGTACACTGACTACAGCATCAGTGTCCGATCTCCTTCCTTAGATTACACAAGGAGGATCTCAGCACAGTGCACCAACTCCGTAGCACCGACGAGAATCCCATGTATGTATAAAGAAATCACACATTCTATAAATATTTTTGTGGTGGGTAGGTTTCTAATTTTTAAATGTTGCCAGGGCAGCGGCCTTATGGCCTACTCTTTTCAATGTCCAACTGTCGTGTGATTTTCAATGTCCATCTGTCGTGTGATTTTCAATGTCCATCTGTCGTGTGATTTTCAATGTCCATCTGTCATGTGATTTTCAATGTGGTCAACTTGCACATGAGACCTCCTATGTTTTTGCCCTTATCAGAGAAGGTAGGCACCCAATCTCACTATCAAGGACATCAGGGGAGAGTATGACGTCATTTGGACCACTGGTTCTGAACAAAACAAAATGTCCATAAATTATATTCCCTCTACTGGGATTCATGCCCAGTACAAGGCCAGCTCAACCGACGGTGCAACTCGTGCATTTGCACGGGGCGGCAAGCTTTGGGGGGCGGCAAAAAAATTTTTAACTTATTTTTACAATCCCGCCAAATATGATGCCTTTGTACATCCCTGGGAGAATGTTTTCTTGTGGCCAGAGATCACGAGATATACACTGTCTTGGGAATCCCAGTAAGCAGTTTCCAACAATTCTTAGTATGATGTAGCTTATTCAATTCAACCAATGACAATCTCGCGTGACCCAGATTAGCCAATCATAGGCTATTTAAGTACTGATTTTTTTTATCGACCGTTCTATGTTGGCGGCTCGAATGTTTCACTTGTTTTCGAGTGTGTATTCAAGGAGATTGATTTCGTTCAGTGTTAGTGTGCTATGTGTTACAGAGATAAATAAGTTTTTTTTAAAGTTTTATGGAAATTAGTACAGTGCTTCATCGTCCTTTCATTACTAAATAATACATTTTATTGTAGGGTTTATTTAAAACAGTTTTAACTCTTTCAGTCACAAGCAAAAATTGCCACCCCAGTGCATTTTTATTGTTGTTGTTTGGAAATAATTTATTAAAATGTTCATATGCATAAATATCCAAAAGTCTAAAATGGATGGCTATACTGTAAAAAAAAAAGCGTTTTTGAGTTGTCAAAATTAGAATACAGCCATAGAAAGGAACAAGAGATGCGAAAGCCAGTATACTGGCTGTTGGGAGTTAAAGAGTAGTCACGATTAGAAAATGTGGGTACCTTTTTGCCTATCGTTCAATGTAGGAAAACTTCTGTTTTAATTATCTCTGTTATTCCTGATGCGATTTTATTACCTCAAAGCTTAAATTATACTTGGAATTAGGCTTTATATATCTATGTAATAATCTTTTAATTACCCAAATTGCATTTTATAGTATGCATAGTTTAAACTGCTAAATTTAGGACAACCTGAAGCTTCGAGTGCATTCAACCTAAGATTTCTCCCGTCTTATATATTAGTATTAGTAAAAGTATTATTACTTACGGGTAGAGTAATATCCCTAATATTGTGTTGGTACCCTCTTTCAAGTGGTACTTCTTCTAAAATGCTGTAGTAAAATTCCGAAGTTAATCAGGTTACACAGATAGGGCCTAGCCATCTTTATTTTCCCAGCGAAAGTAAACACAGGACCAAGAAAGCGTTTTCATTGGTCAGTGTATTTTATCTTTCTACAAGGTATGGTGCGCGGTATGGTCAGAATGATTTTGAATTCGTGATGTGATACAGACGTCATTTCACGACACAGAGCGTATTTAATTTACACAAGATAATTGTGTTAATTTAGGATAATTGCTTGAGTTTTTTTTCCCTTCAGCTTTGCCATTGTAGTTTTCTTTTTCTCCTTCAATTTTCTTTACACACTTATGTAAAAAGGTACCGTAGTGCCCTAGATTAATGGAGAGTTACGCCAACTAAGGTTTGGCCGTCATTTTCGGCTGAACCCGTATCGCAGGAAATTGGACCCAATCGCGACTTTCAGACCCAATTTGCATTTCCGTTTAGGTTAACTACTAATTTGAAATAAAACTAGCTCCAAATACAGTAGCACATATTTGTATCTATTTCATTTTACTGCGATACGGGTTCAGCCGAAAATGGCGGCCAAACCTTAGTTGGCGTAACTCTCCATTCATCTAGGGCACTATAAAAAGATAAACGATCCCGTTACACGCCCTATTGAGGCATATTGGGAATATGGTGTTAGGCCCATATTTTCTTGACCGTCGGCACACTAGGGGTGATGTGGTCTGCATCACGGCGGCCGCCTTAACCTTCCCAGAGTTGCTCTGGTACCCATTTGGGGCCGGGTCGACCCAGGAGCCGTTTGTGGCCTAAAATAAATCTTACCTCATCTGGGGATCGAACCATAGACCACTGAGCTAGGAAGCCAGTGCACTAACCACTATGCTACCGCGGCTCCCACACACTTATGTAATTGAATGTAAATGTGTTTTCGTTTTTGCACGATTTTCTATTAATTATTATTCTGCCATTCACGTCACTATGGTTTCACGTTCATGTTCCTTTTTTATGTCTCATTGATATTTGTGATTTTTTGTTTTGTTTTGTTGTTGTTCGTTTTATTTAATTTTCTTCTTTATGGTTTTTGAATATTTTTGCTCATTTTCAGGGACATAATCTCTAATTTCGTTTTATGCCTTTTCTGATCTCGGTTTGTTCCCTTTATGTCATATATTTTCTCGAGATATGAATTGTTTTCTCTCATTTTGTTTCATTGTTAATTCACATTGCACATACATGTATGCATATGACTTCTTTACCTGATTGACTTATGACTGGATATGACTCCTTTATTTCATTGACTCATGACGGCTTATGACTGACGACAATCTTTCTGCCATGTTACTTATATTTGTACATTATATGCAGACTGACTTGGACTAAGTTAATTTTCGATGTGGCTTGTTAATTAGAGATGTAATTAATTTTGGCCACTATTTCCGGATAGGAAATATTTGAGTTGAAGAAAATTTTTTTTTTTTTTTTTCCACAGCGGAGGGGTTGACGTTAAAGATAAATTCATATATTATATCATGTTCCTACATGCTAGCATATGTCCATTTATTTGAGGAGATGTGTTCGCCTGTTTGAAAACAACTTTGCCACGATTGTTCACTTGTGTTGAACGACGATCACTAAAGACGTAACGTATCTCGTGTTTTGGTTTTTAACTATTAATCATCTGGGCCTTTCGATTTTGTTCACTGGTCGGGTGTAGACGTAGTTTTTTCGAGCTCCAGGATTGTGAAGTATGTTATTCATGTACTGCGGCATTATTGAATTTTGAAGGCCGTTGCTTAATTAAAAACGTTTAAGGTGGTTCCCGAGCTTATTCAGAAGTGTCGCACCATAACTTAAGAGATGTGGTTTCTTTTGTGGGATATGAGGCAACTAATATTTTTGCCATGATTGATTTTCTACCGCATTACTTGGGTTATCGGGGACATCATGAACCTCTAGTACAACGGCCACTTTATCTAAAGATGAGCTTTGGCTTTGGAGCTTCTGGTTTTGCTTCTTTTTAAATCTGCTTTCTTGTTTTTCCTGTCTTCTATCTTGGTAATGGTTTCTGTTGTTATCCATGCTTTGTGCTGATGTTATCTTGTTCTCAGTACTTCTTCACATGTTTCGTTCCATACATTTTTTACTTGTTGCCAGTGGTCTTCCGTATCTGCTTCATCTTCTTCCAGCTGTTGGAGTACTTGGTATTTGTTGGATAGCAGGGCAGGTCATGTAGTCCGCATGCCAGACCATCGACTGCCAAAGGTACTCTTTTATGATGTGATGCAGAAGGGTAAACGCTCCCATGGTGGCCAAAATAAGCGCTTCAAAGACACGTTAAAGACGTCATTGAAAACCTTTGACATAAACCCTGACACATGGGAAGCTGCTGCGCAAGACCGAACTGCTTGGCGCACATCTCTTCGTAAAGGTGCAGCGGCATGCGAATCATTCAGAAGAGCAGCAGCGGAACAGCGGAGACAAGCTAGAAATGACCGTGTCATAAAACCTTCACTTGAAGCAAACATTCCCTTCCCACACTGTCCGAGATCTTTACAGGCCCGCATCGGGCTCATCAGTCACCTTCGTACCCATAGACTAACCTAACATTTTCCTAATAATTTGATGAATAAAGTGGTCTTCATCACCCGTGATGGACGAACAACATTTGTTGGATACTGGGATCGAAAATTGTTTCTCCTATTTCTTGATTCCTTAGAAATCCCACATTATACTGTTGTCTATAGCTATATAATGTTGTAAATCTCGTGAGTTTTAATTATATATATATATATATATATATATATATATATATATATATATATATATATATATATATATATATATATATATATATATATATATATATATATATATATATGGTTCTCACGGTTTCTGGCCCCCAGGCAGAAGCAAGAGCTTCGCCGGCCTTCATGACGAGTGTGCTCATCGGCCCTGGAGGAATCCCGACCAACGGGATTGATTCCTTGTACCGTTTTGAGAACCCGGTCAGGTGGTACCTGACCCTTTCCACGCAAGCCCACGGACTATGCTACAAGAAGCTGCACGGCAAGAAAGGGCAGCTCTCCAACCCGGAGCTCACAATCACTTGCGAGCATCTAGAGAAAGAGCGGTCCAAATTAACATTTAATTGGGTTCCACTAACCATGAAAGTTGATGCCGTAAAACGCATGGCAGCCAGCATTACTTCCGATCCAGAGGCCGAGGTTTACAAGATAAGAAACGCTCCTGACAAGTGGGGCGTGTTGTACCGTCCCTCTGGGGACATACCCCACTACGTCGACCTTAAAGTCGAAGGGGACGGCCTTGAAGTACAAAAACTGCTGATTACAATCCAGTGGCGACGATCGGTGTGTCCTCACTGTGGCGAGGACACCCATTGGGCCACCCGGTGCTCGCAGAAAGCAGTCAAGACTCCCGCAAACACCCAACGGCCAAGGCTCCAAGGGTGGTTACAGCTGCCACGAAAAGAACCAACAGTGCCAACCCAAGGCACAGAGGGGCCTCAAGATTTGCAGCCAACAGAAAAACCACCTGCAGAGGAGGATTTTCAACTCGTCAGAGATAAGCGTAACAAACGACAAAGGCGACATTCTGCACCTGATAGCCCCCAAAATGATGACACAACAAGACAGAAGCCTTTAAAACCATCCACCGCGGCGAAAACTACAAAAACGAGCGAAAACACAACACCAGCATCCACCGAGACACCCAAGATTAAGGACATTTGCAGATACACTAATCCAACAGAAGAGCAGACAGAGTTATCCCAGATCCTTTCACCTGCCAGACTTATAATTGACATCACAAACGACGCAGACGAGGACCAGGACCAAAAAGACATCGTACAAATGTAAATTATCTTCCACAACGGGTACGTTTGCCAATTATTATAGCATTTTTTACTTACAATACTAATCCTATGTATTTTAATTTTTAAAATGGCAGACGAAATAGTAGTGTTAAGTGTAAATATTAGTGGCCTCCGCGCCAAACTACAACACATCATACCACTCATACATAAACACAAACCAGATTTTATACTGTTACAAGAAACCAACATACACACAGACGAACACGCATCACAGATCACAACCCAGTTAGGACTAAGGCATTCTTGTTTTAGCTTAGCCATTCACAACACTGGTTCAGGAACAGTTATACTACAAACATCAGACAGGTGGGAAATACTTGGGAAAAACAGGGATACCGATGGTTAAATAGCCATAGTTCACGTAGGGAATAAGAAACACAACATGCACGATAGTTAACATACATGCCCCAGCAAACTGCAGTCACCAGCCGCAATTTTATGATAGTCTAGATAACCTACTCACACACTTATACAGGGGACACAACATTATATTAGGCGGTGATTTTAACTGTGTTCTAACAGATATGGATCTGATAGGTGGTGAGGTTAGAGCACAGATAAGGAGAACCAACAGAGAAGACACGCACAACTAGACATATTACAGACCATAATAGACACCCACAGAATAACAGATGCATACAGACACGCACACCCCCAAAGTACGGACACCACACACACAAACGCAAACAAAACACTCAACAAAGCCTCAAGATTAGACAGAATCTATATACCATCAACACACCACATAATTCAGGCCAGACACTTACCAGAAACTCTAAAGTTTACAGACCACAAAGCAATACTCACTGCCATTAGTTCTACTCAGGCAAGCACGCATTTCAAACGCTCTCCACACTGGAAATTCAACAACACTTTACTGCAAAACAAGACATACACGGAACATATGACTCAACTCATCCTTACATACGCAACTGATGTGCCAACAGAAAACATACAACACCACTGGGAAATACTAAAAAATACAATACGTGAACGAACGCAGTTAATGTCAGCTAGGATACACAAGGATAGGATAAAACAAGAGAAACTAGAAGAGGACGCAATACTGCTCACAAAAGAAAACAGACAGAAATTCACCCAGCATCCTCACTTTAGAAGACCAGCTACAACAATACAAGCACCATAGGTTTCAGGGCGCCTTACTACGGACGAAACTGAACACAATCACACAAGAAACACCCAGTAAACAATACATGGCAATAGAACAAAACATACAACGCTGCAGACAGGTAGGGCAAATAGTAGATCTAGACGGAACCACACAGACAGAAACACAAAACATAGTACAAGCTTTTGAAGATTACTACAGAAACCTGTACACAGAAGAAAACGTCCAGTCACGCATACAAGACACATTTATGCACTTTACAAAGAAACTATCCGATGACGACAAGCAAGGTCTAGATGCCGAGCTGACACTTACAGACATAACACTCGCAATAAACACTATGCAAAAAGACAAATCACCAGGGCCAGACGGACTCACAGCAGAATGTTATCAACACTTTTTTCCCATCCTAGGCCCCCTTCTATTAAAAGTATACACAGAAGCTTTCAAGAACAAAGAACCCCCGCCAAGCTTGAACATGTCATACATCACTCTCATACCCAAAGGCAACTCAGACAAAACACTCCTTAAAAACTACAGACCTATATCTCTCTTAAACATAGACTACAAAATTTTAACAAAAACGCTAACAAACAAACTAAAACCTTTCATGACCACCCTCATACATGAAGACCAGCAGTGTAGCGTCCAACACAGAAATATTCACCAGCACACACATTTCTTCAGAGACATAATCAACTACACACACGAGAAGGATTGTCAGTCGTCAATCCTATCTCTCGATCAAGAGAAAGCTTTTGATCGAATATCACACTCATACCTTCACAAAACATTACTACATTGCAATATAGGTGAAAATTTTAGGAAATGGATTGAAATCCTTTATGCGAAGCCCGAAAGCAAGGTTTTGGTGAATCACACTTTTACCAACACTTTCAGGCTAACGCGATCCATGAGGCAGGGGTGTAGTCTCTCCCCCCTACTCTACGTTCTAGCACTAGAACCCTTGCTGGAAAAAATTAGAAAGGACAGCTCTATTAAGGGCACCTTTATACCAGGGAAAGGCGGGCATAAGCTGATTGCTTATGCAGACGACACCACCTTTTTCCCACCAAACGACAGGTCTATTGCAAACATTCTAAACACATTCACAGACTTTAGTAAAGGTAGTGGAGCTAAAGTCAACGTACAAAAAACAACAATAATGGGCATAGGCAAATGGAAAAACAAAACAGACTTTCCATTTGGGCTTGTACCAACAAACAACATCAAAATCTACGGCATCACTTTTCCTTCACACCCAAGCCGCACTCACAAAGACACATGGCAGAACCTAGCAACACAAATGACAGACATGCTACATAGATACAAATTCAAAACCACAACAATTTTTGGACGAAGCACGATTGTAAACACTTATGTCATTCCCAAATTACTATACGTAGCTACAGTTTTTGACCCCCCGAAACAGACTATTACAGACATAAGTAAACAGATCAGAAGATTTTTTTTTAGTCACACAATCTACAGCATAAAACATAAGACACTTATACAAGAAAAGAAACAGGGAGGGATTGCACTCCAGGACATACAGACAAAGATCCAAGCACTTAGAATCAAACACGTAGGGAATATCATCAAACATCCAGAACAACACGTCCTAGCACACTATTACGTGGGGCTTAGACTCACCAGACTGAGACCACTAAGCAACTCAACGCCACACCATTTCGGCCCACTACCATCATTTTACAAGTCATGCATACAAGCCATTCACGGACACGACAACTTAATTCACCAGAAAACAAATGCAATCTACAAACAAAGCACCCCCGCTACCTCTCAGGATTAAAAGGGAACAGAAATACTTCAAGACAAATTATACTGACACTTTCACCAACTTACACAACCCTCACATCACTGCCAAGGCAAGAGAAGTTACCTTTAGACTCATATACAACATGACACCCACAACAGAAAGACAAGCTCACAGATCCAAACAAACATCACAGTGCCAGCTGTGCAAAACACGCATTCAAGAAACCGAAGATCACATTTACTACACGTGCAATACAGTCATACCTATGAGGAAAGCATTGCAGGATATAACTGCCTCACATATACACAACAACGTTGACTTTTACAAATCTATTTTTCTTAACACGCTCCCAAGATCAACTCCCGAAACACATACAAAACTTCTCATTTTATTGTCACAATATAGATATCTCATTTGGAGTTTTAGGAATTTAGCAGTTTTCAAATACCGCCATTTTAAACCACATATACTTTTACAGGTATTTTTGCAAAATGCACTGACAATTTCACCTGATTTTAATGTACAGCGGAGCAACACTCCTCCGCTCTCTTCATCTTAATTCCCTTCTTCTCTTCATGTACCGGTAATTACGGGCTAGCCTCTTGAAAGGCGACTCAGAAGTGTGTTCAACTGTTACAGTTGAAGCCTGCACGACTGAGAACAAAGCAATCCGTAACACATACCGACCTTACGGGGCCTTCAATAGTGTCTCTCCCGCCCCACTCTGCCTGTCTTCTTGATGCGTTTTTCCAACGCAGACCGACCACTATCCTGAAACTGGGGTCTTTCATAGCTCTCTATTCTCCCCACACCGCTTATTGTATTGTAAAAGTAAATTTAATTTTGTGTATGCATGTGTATACAATTTGCTAATGTAGGCGCGCTAGTTTTTCTTTTCTATATACCATGTATATGTACTTTTATAAATTGTTTAGAAATGTACAAGTTTTGGTTTTTTATTGGAAACAAAACACAAATCATAAAATTTGTTTACAGAACCACCAATTGGAAAAATATGAGAAAATGATATCTGTGAAAAGTATGATTGGTACAGTTTTTAGTACAAGCACGGGTGTGTAGGAGTGGATGCAGAGTTTCCAGGTTTCACCTGCGCTTTTGGTGTGGGTGTGTGCGTGGTTCACATTTGTAAATAAAGTTCACTTAAAAAAAAAAAAAGCACAAAGTTGTACAGTACATGTAATTTATTGTTTGCTGTAAAATGAACATGGTTTGGAATTTTAAAATGGACATGTCTTATGAAACCTGACTATACTACCCCTTTTCACTCCTACTCTGTCCTTCCTGTGTGCTAGCTTTCTCGGGGCTTTTCATTTGTGTGTGCAAACCATCTCCTGCTAAAACGTGTTCACACCTGAAATGGATGCGTTATACAACGCAAACTGTCAGCTATATTTAAACCTTGGTCCTTGCGGATTACTTTCTCCCCGGACAGCCCTTTGTACCTCCGACCCACCCCTCTGCTCTGGAAGCCAAAATTACTTCCAATGTTTTTGGTTAATTTTTGACTTGCGCTTTGGTTTTTACACAAGTATGGTTTGAAGTAACTGAATTTGTGTATGTACGTGAGCCTTGTATGGCAGGCTTTTTGTTCATATTCTTTGTTATAACATGTACGTGTGGAGTTTTGGAATGGAAGCTAGAAACCACTCCCTTTAACTTGGAGCTCTTTCGTCGCCAGTGTGTCAGCCGCCTTAAGGCTGCTCAAGGCTGAGTGTAATCAACCACCACTTTGGTGGCTGAAACCCGCTCAGCCAAGAGATAGGGGTTACGCAGCACACAATGGCCACTCTCCCTCTACCTGGGAGGAGGGGGCGGGGAGGGCAGGGCTTTCAATACCCAGCTCAGGCGATAGTCTTCTCAAGTGTATCCTTTGTTCTAGCAACCAAACTGGACACTGAAGTTTCTTCAGAATCCAACACAGTCCAAAATCTTGAACCAATATAAACCAATATAAACCACCCTTTCATATAAAATCTCTTGTTTCATCTTTTTCTACTCCCCTATTCTATTTAAAATGTTTTAACACTGAATATTGACCATTCAAGTGTGCAAATGAAAGTTTGAAGACGCACGAGGGTTTTTTATATGTAATTTATAAGGTACCTCCAATGTTCTCTACTGTAAAATGTACACGTTTTTGTAAAATGACCTTTAATCACTTCCCTTGTTTTGTAAAATGCATATGGTTTTGTAAATGGAAATGTTTTATCTCTTTATATACCTTTTAAGTGTGCAGATGAAAGTGAGAGCACGCACGAGTGTTCATATGAAATTTTAAAATGTACTTTCCATGTTTCCAGTTTTGTAACATGTACACGAATTTGTAAATATGCAAAGAAATGAAAATAAAGTTCACTTAAAAAAAAAAAATAGTGGAACACGAAACTTTTTTTGACGGCGTAACTGCCTTACATAAATGTTTATATAAATAAGAATGTATCTGTCACGAAATAAAATAATACCGTAGTGCAAGTCGGCTTTAGTGTGAATCGTTTTAGGAAGGTTTAACTATTCTTTGGTTTTAATTGTACTATTGCGTTGAGGTGTGCTTCTAAAGTGCATTCTGAAGAGAGTGGTACCAGTTTTAAGTGGAGCATAGGGAGCAGCGCTGGTGTAATGTTTACCACACTGCGCTAGCGATCAGGTAGGTGTTCAAGGAAATAAAAATGGTGAGGATGACCAGGAAAGACCTTGAACTGATGGTACGCAACAGGAGGACATAGCATGTGTTCGTGGAAGGCCTATGCTCCTTGGGGAGCTAAAGGGTATTGATTGATTGTTTGAATTATTTGTTACAGTGACAGAGTTTGATCATAGGATGAGCAGAATAAACAACACTGAAGCCCAAACTTGAAGATTTCTGTTTTATTTTTGTTGTGACATTGAAATGAGCAAAGTGTTTACAATTATTAAATATAGGCAGATTTATCTCAAGTTTTGAACCACGCTCAGTATCTTTCTTTCTTTATATCTTTTATTTATAGAATTCTGTCTGATTGGCAGAGTGGTTAGAGCGCTGGTCTAACGTCAGAGGTGCCGGGTTTGATTCATGGTACCGACATGCTTCAGTGTACCCAGCTGTAAATGGGTACCTGTCTTTGCACTTGAGTTAGGGAAGGAAAAGGCAGTGAGGAGGAAGGAAATTGGTGACCCCACCTCTTGAAGCTGGACCTAGTATAGTGAAGTCTCTAACATTTCATTCCCCTACAGCAGTATCTGCTATGAGACTACCTTGACCTTTTATTTTTGGTTTGGTTTTAAAGACTATCTTCATTGTACACTGACTACAGCATCAGTGTCCGATCTCCTTCCTTAGATTACACAAGGGGGATCTCAGCACAGTGCACCAACTCCGTAGCACCGACGAGAATCTCATGTATGTATACAGAAATCACACATTCTATAAATATTTTTGTGGTGGGTAGGTTTCTAATTTTTAAATTTTGCCAGGGCAGCGGCCTTATGGCCTACTCTTTTCAATGTCCAACTGTCGTGTGATTTTCAATGTCCAACTGTCGTGTGATTTTCAATGTCCATCTGTCGTGTGATTTGTCAATGTCCATCTGTCGTGTGATTTTCAATGTCCATCTGTCGTGTGATTTTCAATGTACATCTATCATGTGATTTTCAATGTGGTCAACTTGCACACGGGACCTCCTATGTTTTTGCCCTTATCAGAGAAGGTAGGCACCCGATCTCACTATCAAGGACATCAGGGGAGAGTATGACGTCATTTGGACCACTGGTTCTGAACAAAACAAAATGTCCATAAATTATATTCCCTCTACTGGGAATCATGCCCAGTACAAGGCCGGCTAAACCGACGGTGCAACTCGTGCATTTGCACGGGGCGGCAAGCTTGGGGGGGGGGGGGGGGGGGGCAAAATTTATATTTTTTTTACTTATTTTTACAATCCCGCCAAATATGACGCCTTTGTACAGCCCTGGGAGAATGTTTTCTTGTGGCCAGAGATCACGTGATATACACTGTCTTGGGAATCCCAGTCAGATCAGTAAGCAGTTTCCAACAATTCTTAATATGATGTAGCTTATTCTTCTCCTCTTCTTCTTCTCGTTCGCTGTTGTTTAGAAATGTCTACACAAGAAGTCCGGTTCTCTGGATGTATGTTGCTGTGGTTGAAAGTTCTTCAAGACTCCCAAACAGCTTTGTGTGGATGTGCGCCTCTGTGGGCCAATGTTCAGTTCGCAATTGACTAAACATTTGGCAGTCTTGCAGGATGTGTTCGGCTGTCTGTGCTGCCTGTCCACACGTACATAGGGGTGATGGGACCAATCTCAGTCTGTATAAGTGACTGTTCAGTCTGTTATGTCCTGTTCTAATACGGAACAGGATCACCTGTTTTGCTCGATCAAGATAGCGATAGTTGTCTCTTTGTTGGTCAATTTTCCTGATGGCCTTGATAAGGGTCTTCTTGTCCTGGAAGGTGATTGTTTGTTCTTTTTGTTCATGTGTTGCTCCCTCTTTTGCTAACGTATCTGCTCTCTCATTTCCTGGTATGCCACAGTGCGATGGTATCCACTGTAGCACTACCCTTTTTTTGATATTTACTTCGCATAGGACTTTGTTTAATTCTGGCAGTTTATCACTGTTGAGGGCTTGCAGAACTGACATTGCATCGGTAAGAAATACAACCTGCTGACATTGGCTTATTGTGTTATTTATTATTCCTGCAGCAATGCTTAAGGCCTGTACTTCAGCAAAGTAGTTTGAACAGGATATTCCAGTAGGTGAACAGGTGGGTTCGTTTTCTTTGTCTGGATAGACCACATAAACTCCTGCGCCTCCATTCTTCACTGCTCTGGTTGCAGATCCATCAGTATATACTTGGATCCATGCTTCTCTGGGGTATAGTTCTTCAATCATCTCACATGCTGCTGTTTTCCTTTGAAGAGTATTTAGCTCTCCCATGGGGCAGGTGGTAGTTATGGAGGTCTTAATGCTGAAATTTTGATGTTGTTCCCATGGTGTTGGGAGGAGTGTGGGAGTTATTTCCTTAGTGATGTCTGGTAGTTCATCTTGTATGTTCTAATTAGTTTTTTGGACCGATGCACAAACTGCTTCTCTTCAACCTCCCACTGGCTAAATCTCTAAATCTAGTTTTCATTGGATGTGTGGGCATGTTCTTGTACTTTTCTGCTTGGATCAGGGTCTTTGTGTCTCGTCTGTATAATAAAGGTGGAATGCCTGTGATTTTTTCCATTTCATTTATTGGTGTGGTCTTCATGGCACTCGTGATCAACCGAAGCGCTTGATTTTGTACCTTATCTAAGGCCTGTAGGTGTGATTTGGCTGCTGTAGACCATGCTGCTGATCCGTACTCTAATATAGGTCTTATTGCACCTGTATAAACTTTCTTTAGTGTTGTTTCGTTAGCTCCCCAACTTGATCCAGCTATTTTGATCAGTATGGCAAGTTTTCTTCTCGCTTTGGCCTCTGTTCTCTCAATGTGGTGCCTCCATGTCATTCTCTTATCTAATGTAATGCCCAAGTACACCGGTTCCTCGTCTGTTCGGACATGTATATTTCCAAGTCGTATCTCTCCTGCTTTGTCTTTGCTGGAGAGCGTGAAAAGTGTTGTTGAGGATTTTTCAGCGTTGATCTGCACCATCCATTTCTCTGCCCATGCTGCTATGTTGTCTGCTGCCCTTTGTATTCGCTTATTAGCGATAGTTAGATGTTCTTCAACACACCACACCACCAAGTCGTCAGCGTATAGGGCAGCTCTCACACCTTGTGGCAGATCGTGGATGAGGTCATTGATGAACACAAGGAACAGGGTGGGAGACAATACTGAGCCTTGAGGAACTCCATGTTTTAGGAGGATTTTCTTGCTGTTGTGGCCTTTCATAGTGACTCTTGCTTTCATATTGTGTAGGAACGACTGGATCCTTATTCTCATATTACCCTTGATTCCGTTCCTTTGCATTTTTACTATTAACCCGTCTTTCCATACTTTGTCAAAAGCTTTTTGGAGATCTATCCATAGGGTAAAGACTTTTTTCTTTTCTTGGAAGGCATCTTCAATGATTTGGGACAGGTATGTGATTTGGTCTTCTGTGCTGCTGCACTCTCTGAACCCTGCTTGTTCTGGCACTAAGATTTTCTCGGATTCCAAGTACCATTTCAATCTTCTGTTGATCATCCTCTCCATTGTCTTACATACACAGCTAGTTAGGCTTATTGGTCTGTAGCTGGTGGCCTTCCTGTTGTCTTTTCCTTTCTTTATGATGGGACACATAAGCGCTTCTCTCCATATCTGTGGCACACTGCATGTCATCCAACTGTAGTTGTATATTTGCAACAGTTTGCTCATTGCTGTATATCCTAGGTGTTTGAGCATTTCGTTGGTTATACCATCCGGGCCTGGTGATTTCCTGACTTTAAGTTTCCACAAAGCTGTTTTTAACTCTTCCATATTGAATGGTTTGAACATAATGTCCGGACCGTTTTCATTAGTTCTAGTGTGGATTATTTCTTGACGAATGTCTCGTTGTCTGCGTAAATTGATGGAGATGTTACTTTCGTTTCTATAGGATTCCGCAAAATATGTCTGCTGCTTGTTTGCCGGTATATAGTTTCCCTGCATCGTCTAGTGTAATGGTAAGTGAAGTTGATTTTGCTCAGTGTTAGTGTGCTATGTGTTACAGAGATAAATAAGTTTTTTAAACGTTTTATGGAAATTAGTATAGTGCTTCATCGTCCTTTCATTACTAAATAATACATTTTATTGTAGGGTTTATTTAAAACAGTTAACTCTTTCAGTCCCAAGCAAAAATGGCCACCCCAGTGCGTTTTTATTGTTGTTGTTTGCAAATAATTTATTAAAATGTTCATATGCATAAATATCCAAAAGTCTAAAATGGATGGCTATACTTTAAGAAAAAAGCGTTTTTGAGTTGTCAAAATTAGAAAACAGCCATAGAAAGGAACAAGAGATACGAAAGCCAGTATACTGGCTGTTGGGAGTTAAAGAGTAGTCACGATCAGAAAATGTGGGTACCTTTTTTGACTATCGTTCAATGTAGGAAAACTTCTTTTTTAATTATCTCCGTTATTCCTGATGCGATTTTATTACCTCAAAGCTTAAATTATACTTGGAATTGGGCTTTATATATCTATGTAATAATCTTTTAGTTCCCAAATTGCATTTTATAGTATGCATAGTTTAAACTGCTAAATTTAGGACAACCTGAAGCTTCGAGTGCATTCAACCTAAGATTTCTCCCGTCTTATATATTAGTATTAGTAAAAGTATTATTACTTACGGGTAGAGTAATATCCCTAATATTGTGTTGGTACCCTCTTTCAAGTGGTACTTCTTCTAAAATGCTGTAGTAAAATTCCGAAGTTAATCAGGTTACACAGATAGGGCCTAGCCATCTTTATTTTCCCAGCGAAAGTAAACACAGGACCAAGAAAGCGTTTTCATTGGTCAGTGTATTTTATCTTTCTACAACGTATGGCTTTGGACCCCTGAAGGAAAGCGAAAGAGAGGCCGACCAAAAACAACTTGGCGCAGGACTGTGGAGGCTGAGATGCAAAGAATGAACCAGAGTTGGGGCACTGTACGAAGGATGGCCACCGACCGAGCAAAGTGGAATCAATTTGTTGTTGCCCAACAAGACGCCACTAGGCGTGATGGCCACTGACTGCTTTGACGGTCGGTGGTTAAGGATCGAAGAAGAAGAAGAAGACAAGGTATGGTGCGCGGTATGGTCAGAATGATTTTGAATTCGTGATGTTAGACAGACGTCATTTCACGACACAGAGCGTATTTAATTTACACAAGATAATTGTGTTAATTTAGGATAATTGCTTGAGTTTTTTCTCCCCTTCAGCTTTGCCATTGTAGTTTTCTTTTTTCTCCTTCAATTTTCTTTGCACACTTATGTAAAAAGGTACCGTAGTGCCCTAGATTAATGGAGAGTTACGCCAACTAAGGTTTGGCAGTCATTTTCGGCTGAACCCGTATCGCAGGAAAATGGACCCAATCGCAACTTTCAGACCCTATTTGCATTTCCGGTTAGGTTAACTACGAATTTGAAATAAAATTAGCTTCAAATACAGTAGCACATATTTGTATCTATTTCATTTTACTGCGATACGGGTCCAGCCGAAAATGGCGTAACTCTCCATTCATCTAGGGCACTATAAAATGGTAAAGGATCCCGTTACACGCCCTATTGAAGCATATTGGGAATATGGTGTTAGGCCCATATTTTCTTGACCGTCGGCACACTAGCGGTGATGTGGTCTGCATCACGGCGGCCGCCTTAACCTTCCCAGAGTTGCTCTGGTACCCATTTGGGGTCGGGTCGACCCAGGAGCCGTTTGTGGCTTAAAGTAAATCCCACCTCATCTGGGGATCGAACCATAGACCACTGAGCTAGGAAGCCAGTGCACTAACCACTACGCTACCGCGGCTCCCACACACTTATGTAATTGTATGTAAATGTGTTTTCTGTTTTGCACGATTTTCTATTAATTATTATTCTGCCATTCACGTCACTATGGTTTCACGTTCATGTTCCTTTTTTTTATGTCTCATAGATATTTGTGATTTTTTGTTTTGTTTTGTTGTTGTTCGTTTTATATAATTTTCTTATTTATGGTTTTTGAATATTTTTGCTCATTTTCAGGGACATAACCTCTAATTTCGTTTTATTCCTTTTCTGATCTCAGTTTGTTCCCTTTATGTCATATATTTTCTTGAGATATGAATTGTTTTCTCTCATCGGCTGGCGTTGTGGATTTAAAAGTTGCTACCATAAGTGAAATGGGTTCATTTTCGATACAAGACAACAGGAAGCTGAGACGCTTGGGAGTCATGACCCAAGTGGGCCCGCCCCCCTTAGAGTGTAAAGGAGTAATCGGGCCGAAACACTTGTCGGATGGGGGGACTGCTTCTGATGATCAGATTGCTTCCTGTTGTATCGCTCTGTAAAGAGTTTCCTATCATAGTTGCATGATCAAACCAGTGACGATCGGGAAAAGACCGATTGACTTCTGGAAAGACAGATGACACTGGGAAAGACTAGAAACCGGCTGACCGGGTTAGCACCCCGTAAGCTGTATTCAGTTGCTACAGGACCCAAAAACGATAGATGCCCCCAGGATTCACCGAAAGGGGGGGAGGATGATGAATCCACAGGCGCCTCAATGGAATCGACCAGACCCGTTACACCGACTTCGAGCTCTGAACAACAGCTGGAATTTCCATGTGTCTGTGGTAGGGAATTCTCTACTCAGAGAGGAATGAAAATCCACAGAACGAAAAAGGGGTGTGGGGGGTCATCAGGGGGAGATCAACAGCGCTCTGTCTCGACGGATAAGACGTTAGAAGAACGCAGCCAGGAGTCACTCCACAGTGCTCAGTACATTCAAGTTGATCTGCCAGATGATGATCTCACACACTTCTTGGACGGGAAGAGAGATGCAATAAAGTTTCCACCTGCCGGTGCAAAAGGGCTTTGGGAACAGCTGGACGAAGCCTTGGCAAAAGAGTTGGATAACAACCTGAAGCAGCTAACTTTGGAGAAGAAGCTTGAAATCTTCGGCGACATAATATATCTGCACTGTCGCAAAGTGTTCGGAGTGAGAGAGGAAAGGGAAATTAACCCACCACGGAAAAGTAGAAGACAAATTAAAATAGATGAAATCAGGAAACAGAAGAAGCATGCCCGAAAACTGTTCAAGAACGCAGTTGCCACAGAGAATGAAGGGTTACGGCAAGTTTGGGAGCACCTGAAAGGCCAACATAATGCCCTTTGTAGAGCGGAAAGGTTGTGCAGGAAGAGAAGGAAGACTCGAAGGGATAGGAAAAGATTCTTTAAGGAGCCCTACAAGTTTGCCAAAGAACTGTTTGAGCAGCCACGCTCGGGTACGCTAAACATCAGGAAAGAAGACCTGGAAGAACACCTTAGAATGACATATTCAGATGGTCGCAAAGATGAGCCGCTCAGCAGCATGGCAGGCCTTAAATGGCCGGGTAAGTCAGGAGCTGAATTTAACACCAAGCCCCCAACGGTGCAAGAGGTAGAAAGCATTGTCCAGAAAGCTCGTAGCAAGTCAGCTCCAGGTCCTAATGGTGTTCCATATGTGGTGTATAAAAGATTCCCTGAGGTTCTCAAACGACTGCTCCATTTACTGAAGAATGCGTGGAAAACCCAACTCGTAAGCAAGGAATGGAGAAAAGCAAACGGAGTCTACATCCCGAAGAAACAAAATTCCACAGACATCAGTCAGTTCAGGCCAATCTCACTACTCAATGTGGAAGAGAAGATATTCTTCTCAGTGATGGCGAAAAGACTCACTACATACCTCCTGGCAAATGGGTACATTGACACTATCATTCAGAAAGGAGGTATCCCAGGTACACCAGGATGTCTAGAGCATGCCGCAATGATCTGGGAAGCAATCCAAAAGGCAAAGTCTGACAGAATAAACCTCCATGTAATCTGCTTGGATCTAGCGAATGCTTATAGATCCGTTCCACACCAGATGTTGTGGCAGGCCCTAGAAATGTATCATGTTCCACAAGAGATTGCAGCAATGCTGAAGCTGTATTTCGCAGGGTTTTCTGTCAGATTTTCAACCAGAGAGTACACAACGAAGTGGATTGGCCTTGAAGTTGGAATTGCGAGGGGATGTACCATCTCTCCGATACTATTCGTCATGGCTATGCAGGTAATCCTCAATGCGGCTGAAGGAATGGCTATAGGCCCAAAGCTCGGTGGAATGTGTCACATGCCACCGCTCGAAGCATTCATGGATTGACACAACAATTCTGACATCAGATGAACATCAGGCCCGGAGGATGTTAGCACGCCTGGATGAACTAGTCAGCTGGTGCAGAATAAGCTTCAAACCCAAGAAGTTGAGAATCCTATCAGTCTGGAAAGGGAAGATAGCAGAGGTCATATTCACGGTTTCCAGCCAAAGAATCCCTAATGTAATTGAGGAACCTGTTAAAAGTCTTGGCAGGGTGTACGATGCCTCTTTAAAAGACTCGAAGGCAGTGCAACAGACAATAGAAATGGCAGACAGAGGACTACAGATCATAGACCAAAGCAGACTCCTGGGAAAGTTCCAACTGTGGTGCCTCCAGTTCATGTTGATACCGAAGTTGCTGTGGCCACTGCTTATATATGAAATAAGCACAAGTACAGTGAAAGCTATAGAGCAGAAGGTCAACAAGTTCATGAGAAAATGGCTAGGGGTACCACCAGGTCTGTCAGATGTAGCACTGTACTGTAAAAAGTCAAAACTTCTGCTTCCCTTCAAGTCAGTTGTTGAAGAGTACAAAGTTGGAAAAGCATGGCTTGCAATGATGCTACGCGAGTCAGCTGATGACGTGGTTAAGTCCATTCAGCCAACACTGAAAACGGGAAGGAAGTGGAGAGTGGAAGAAGCTGTTGATGCTGCTGAAGAGTCACTCAAACTGAGAGAGGTAATCGGATACACACAAACGAATAGACTGGGATTTGGGCATGGTGACATCCGCTGGTGGTCCAAGGCATCAAGCAGGGAGCGCAGAGACATGGTAGTTCCGGAGATACGAGGAGCTGAGAATGATAAGAGGTTGCAAAAAGCAGTGCAGCAGGTCCAACAAGGCCAATGGACTACATGGGAACGAGCCCTGCAGAGGTCCTTGACATGGAATGATATATGGCATATGACACCTCTTAGGCTCAGCTTCGTGGTTAGATCAATGTATGATCTGCTGCCGTCGGCCACCAACCTTGTGAAATGGGGAAAGTCGGAGGATGAGCAGTGCCCCCTGTGCCAGGGGAGGCAGACACTTGAACACGTGCTCTCAGCCTGTAAGGTGGCATTAGGGCAAGGGCGATACACTTGGCACCATAACAAAGTGCTAAATGAGCTTGCTGCGACAATAGATCAGGCAAGAATGAAAGCGAATAGCAAAGTCCGGCCAGACACCGCAAACACATACTTTCTGAGGGCAGGAAAGTCAGCACACCCCAAACCGAGTAAACCTGGTAGCAGTTTACTATCTCTTCTTGACTGTGCAAACGACTGGGAGATGGCGGTAGACCTACCTGGACGGGGGGCATATCCAGAGAGTCTCAGAAAATCGCGGAGACGGCCGGATATAGTGCTTCATTCTTCAGCAACGCTTCAGATCATACTGATTGAACTGACCATGCCATTTGAATCCAGATTAGACGAGCAACATTCATTCAAAGCGGCCAAGTTTAGCGATCTGGTCGCGGATCTGAGACACGATGGATTCAGTGCAAGGGTCATGGCGGTTGAAGTGGGCGCATGAGGGCTTGTGGCTGCATCAGTGTATGATTTATTGAAACTGTTGGGGCTGATGGGACAGTCTAGAACAAGGGCACTGAAGAGGCTTAGTGAAACTGCCGAAAAGGCATCAGGCTGGCTGTGGAACAACCGCAATGGGCAATGGAAATCGTGACAATAAACGCTGTGGTACAGAAAACTCCAAATATTTTCTAAGTCCACAACGCTGAGTTTTTATTTTGGTGTACTAGTGAAAGGGCTGCGACTCTGGTGCAACAGGCGATGTATACTATAGAGAGTGTCAGGTACAAAATTTCAGTGGCTTGCGGCGCGCAGGGGCTAAGGCGCGTCGGCTGCGTGTTAGTGTCTCAGTGTGTGTCCTTAGTTGTGAAGGGCAACGGGACGAACGGAATAATTTGTCTTCTCTTTGTTACTTTCACAATTGCCTCCACGGCTGGCGTTGTGGATTTAAAAGTTGCTACCATAAGTGAAATGGGTTCATTTTCGATACAAGACAACAGGAAGCTGAGACGCTTGGGAGTCATGACCCAAGTGGGCCCGCCCCCCTTAGAGTGTAAAGGAGTAATCGGGACGAAACACTTGTCAGATGGGGGGAACTGCTTCTGATGATCAGATTGCTTCCTGTTGTATCGCTCTGTAAAGAGTTTCCTATCATTGTTAATTCACATTGCACATACATGTTTGCATATGACTTCTTTACCTGATTGACTTATGACTGGATATGACTCATTTATTTCGTTGACTCATGACGGCTTATGACTGACGACAATCTTTCAGCACCTGTATGACGTACGCCGTACGGCATAAATCTTCACAATTTTTGTCACTGTGCTGTAGAGACTGCGCGTGGTGATCCCGGTACGACCGGGCCCTCCCAGTTCATCGGTTAGAGAGGCAGTAGTTTAGCTCCTGTGTCCGTAAATCGCAGCCTTCGGTCATGATGTTAGCAAGCAGTCGCACCTCCGTATCGTGGCTCGACAACATTCTCGAAAAACGGCCCAGCTCTCGCTACGAGTCGTGGGCCGGCAGTCAGTAATCTGGTGTCGCTTTCGGCCAGTCCTGTCCGACTGACTAGTCGGCAGGCGGGCGGCCAGCCAGTGGTTCTGGCAAGAATAAAAGCGCCGGGGCCGCCAGGATCCGCTATGCACAGAGCGCTGTCTCCCTCCCCGCGCGAGCGACGAAATGCTCTGTTGAGACAGTTATCTGGTTGATCCTGCCAGTAGTCATATGCTTGTCTCAAAGATTAAGCCATGCATGTCTAAGTTCACACTGTCTCACGGTGAAACCGCGAATGGCTCATTAAATCAGTCGAGGTTCCTTAGATGACACGATCCTACTTGGATAAATGTGGCAATTCTAGAGCTAATACATGCTTACGGTAAGCGATTGAGAGCAAGTTCCGTATCCTACTAGAGACTAGGCTGTTGCTACTGGTGTCAGACTGTATCGGCTAGACCGTTCCTCTGACGTCCAGGCCGGGTCATGCTGCATGGGCAACAGCTTGATCTAAAATTGCCCAACCTCGTGCCACCGAAAGTTATTTCGGGAGGTACGCTCCTTTGGTCAGAAATGACTGGTAGGGAAGATCACATGCTGTACCGCGTACGTCACGGAAGTAGCGCGATACCTCGTTCCCATTCACCTATATGACGTACGGCTACGGCATACGTCCTATTTTAAAAGCACCAGAACTCTTCTGTTTACAACCGTTTCGGCAATTGCTGGGCATAATCGGATTCAGCATTGAAAAATCTGGCCACTAAGCTTAAAACGAACAAAATATTTTACTGCTAGCGAATACAGTAGAACTGATAAGTGATTTTACTAGTGCCCTAGATTTCTATAGAAATCTAGGGCACTAGATTTTACAAAAGCGAAAGTTCACAAACATGGACGCTGCCGTACAGCCGAACCATAAACATCTTGTGGAAAAAGAGCATGAAAATTCTTGTTTGAGTTGAATTTATTCAACTTGAATGATTCTGGCAACTCTTTTTACTGAGATTCTGGTAAGCTCTACCTTTAGTGCCGTCGAGTATGTTTAATATGTGTATTTTCGTACCATTTAGAGTTAAGGTTGAGGTTAGGTTTAGGGTTACCGTACCCTAATTCTAATGCTGACTCAATACACATATTATACATACTCGACGGCACTAAATGTAAAGATTACCCAGATTCAGGGTCAGAGTTTGTGTACTCTGGTTCAGAATATACTTTTAATGGGTTTCCTTTTACGATAAACTGTTTACAGTCAAATTAAAAATATGACCCCTAAAATTACAATTATCCTGTCGTTCAGGGGAACGAACTAAGCTGAAAATGGGTTGTCATTTGGAATGAAAAACCCGTCGTTGCGGAAGGGTTTAATGATGTGAACGCAGATTTATTTTTAGCGCTCGAAAGCTACTGGGAAAAAAATTAATTTGTAACCTCAGACCTAAGGGTCTTTTATGTTTGGACATTCGCCCTAATATAACCGACTGGGTTGAACGGAACGCGCCTCGTCAAAACGAAGCAAAACTTAAAAAAAAAAGAAAAAAAAGCAAGAACTTGTCTCTACGCATTCAAGTTGTATTAAATCGTTCATTTCTACTGAGGTAAGTAATCAATTCATTTATCTCATTTATAAAACACATTTACATAAGTGCAGTTTATAGATAGGCCTACTGTACTTACGTCTGTAATTTACAATGTAGGCCTATTTACAGTTTTATTTTTAACCATGGCCAAAATTAGTGTTTGAATGAAATTTCTTGGTTTACAACTGCTTACAAGAATATGTTTTACACAGTTTAAGATGGTCAGGAATAGAAATTGATGGCGATTCCATAGCCTATCCTATAGCCTACCCTGTTATCAGCGAAAGTAAACACAGGACCAAGAAAGCGTTTTCATTGGTCAGTGTATTTTATCTTTCTGCAAGGTATGGTGCGCGGTATGGTCAGAATTATTTAGAATTCGTGATGTGAGACAGACGTCATTTCACGGCACAGAGCGTATTTAATATACACAAGATAATTGTGTTAATTTAGGATAATTGCTTGAGTTTTTTCCCCTTCAGCTTTGCCATTGTAGTTTTCTTTTTTCTCCTTCAATTTTCTTTACACACTTATGTAAAAAGGTACCGTAGTGCCCTAGATGAATAGAGAGTTACGCCAACTAAGGTTTGGCCGCCATTTTCGGCTGAAACTGTATCGCAGGAAAATGGACCCAATCGCGACTTTCAGACCCAATTTACATTTCCGTTTAGGTTAACTACTAATTTGAAATAAAATTAGCTGCAAATACAGTAGCACATTTTTGTATCTATTCCATTTTTCTGCGATACGGGTCCAGCCGAAAATGGCGGTCAAACCTTAGTTGGCGTAACTCTCCATTCATCTAGGGCACTATAAAAAGGTGAAGGATCCCGTTACACGCCATATTGAGGCATATTTGGAATATGTTGTTAGGCTCATATTTTCTTGACCGTCGGCACACTAGGGGTGATGTGGTCTGCATCACGGCGGCCGCCTTAACCTTCCCAGAGTTGCTCTGGTACCCATTTGGAGCCGGGTCGACCCAGGAGCCGTTTGTGGCCTAAAATAAATCCCACCTCATCTGGGGATCGAACCATAGACCACTGAGCTAGGAAGCCAGTGCACTAACCACTATGCTACCGCGGCTCCCACACACTTATGTAATTGTATGTAAATGTGTTTTCTGTTTTGCACGATTTTCTATTAATTATTATTATGCCATTGACGTCACTATGGTTTCACGTTCATGTTCCTTTTTTATGTCTCATTGATATTTGTGATTTTTTGTTTTGTTTTGTTATTGTTCGTTTTATTTAATTTTCTTATTTATGGTTTTTGAATATTTTTGCTCATTTTTAGAGACATAACCTCTAATTTCGTTTTATGCCTTTTCTGATCTCGGTTTGTTCCCTTTATGTCATATATTTTCTCGAGATATGAATTGTTTTCTCTCATTTTGTTTCATTGTTAATTCACATTGCACATACATGTATGCATATGACTTCTTTACCTGATTGACTTATGACTGGATATGACTCCTTTATTTCATTGACTCATGACGGCTTATGACTGACGACAATCTTTCAGCACCTGTATGACGTACGCCGTACGGCATAAATCTTCACAATTTTTGTCGCTGTGCTGTACCGCGTACGTCACGGAAGTAGCGCTATACCTCGTTCCCATTCACCTATATAACGTACGGCTACGGCGTACGTCCTATTTTAAAAGCACCAGAACTCTTCTGTTTACAACCGTATCGGCAATTGCTGGGCATAATCGGATTCAGCATTGAAAAATCTGGCCACTAAGCTTGAAATGAACAAAATATTTTACTGCTAGCGAATACAGTAGAACTGATAAGTGATTTTACTAGTGCCCTAGATTTCTAAATCTAGGGCACTAGATTTTACAAAAGCGAAAGTTCACAAACATGGACGCTGCCGTACCGCCGAACCATAAACATTGTGGCCGTGTATGTTTATACGGCACTAGTAGTTATATAGATTTTATGTAGTCAGAGTTAATCCTTCATATGTTGTGATGGTTCAAGTGCTAACTGGCGTTCCGCCAGAGATCGTAATACTTGACCTTTTGTTATTTTTTTCAACCCAGGAATGTTCTTCCCTTTAAGTTTGGTGATAAGCAAAACAGTTTCAGCACAACAACGTATAATCCACAAGAAATTATTGTAAAGTTCCACAAACAGCAATGTAGAAAAAATTCAATTAGAGTTTATTGATGTAATTAGACAAACACTGTAAATTTCACAATGATGATTGGTTATCCGATATGAAAAAAAATATGTAATCCAACTGAATAATGTAGGTACATCCAGATAGAATAATATATGTATATCCACAAGAAATAATTTACAGATTTGTTTACTCAAAAAAAACTTGTCTTGGTATCCTCAAAGACGAAGTTCTCCTAACGCTATCAGTAAAAATCCTCTAGTCTAAAATCATGGTATCCTTGGAATCATAAGTCCTGAAATCGCTAACTATCGCCCACAACTCTTCTATTTATACTATTTCTCCTTTTTCCCCGCCTTTTTTCCACACGACCCGTCCTTTTTTCACACGACACAATAATTAACATTTGCACTCCGTTCCTCAGCTTTTAGACCTTTTTGCACACGACATTCTGTTATTTCGACTTTATTTTCACATGTGATCTTTTCCAACTTAACAATAGGATTTAAAAAAAACCCAGATCACACAAACATTCATTTCCCACTTTCGCGCTTATAAAACCCATTCATTATTATCTGGGACTGACCTACGTTTACCCTGTCAGAGCAGTAACGGCAACTGAATTTTGAATGAATACTGCGTTTTGTGTAAAAACGTCTTATTTGCTTTTAAGGTCTGTCATTCTTACATGTAGCATTTTCTAGCACATATAAATGCTTATCGTGAAGTAGGAGGGACAAAGCTAGCGTGAAAGGTCAAGCGGTCACAACATCTTGTGGAAAAAGAGCATGAAAATTCTTGTTTGAGTTGAATTTATTCAACTTGAATGATTCTGGCAACTCTTTTTACTGAGATTCTGGTAAGCTCTACCTTTAGTGCCGTCGAGTATGTTTAATATGTGTATTTTCGTACCATTTAGAGTTAAGGTTGAGGTTAGGTTTAGGGTTACCGTATCCTAATTCTAATGCTGACTCAATACACATATTATACATACTAGACGGCACTAAATGTAAAGATTACCCAGATTCAGGGTCAGAGTTTGTGTACTCTTGTTCAGAATATACTTTTAATGGGTTTCCTTTTACGATAAACTGTTTACAGTCAAATTTAAAATATGACCCCTAAAATTACAATTATCCTGTCGTTCAGAGAAACGAACTAAGCTGAAAATGGGTTGTCATTTGGAATGAAAAACCCGTCGTTGTGGAAGGGTTTAATGATGTGAACGCAGATTTATTTTTAGCGCTCGGAAGCTACTGGGAAAAAATTGATTTATAACCTCAGACCTAAGGGTCTTTTATGTTTGGACATTCGCCCTAATATAACCGACTGGGTTGAACGGGACGCGCCTCGCCAAAACGAGGCAAAACTTAAAAAAAAACAACAACTAAAAACAGCAAGAACTTGTCTCTACGCATTCAAGTTGTATTAAATCGTTCATTTCAACTGAGGTAAGTAATCAATTCATTTATCTCATTTATAAAACATATTTACATAAGTGCAGTTTATAGATAGGCCTACTGTACTTGCGTCTGTAATTTACAATGTAGGCCTATTTACAGTTTTATTTTTAACCATTGCCAAAATTAGTTCATAACCCTCCACTCCCAAAGGAGCATAGGCCTTCAACAAACACATGCCAAGTCCTCCTGTCCCGTGCCATCATCTCAAGTTCTTTCCATGTTCTCCTCATCATTTTCACCTCTGTTTCCAACTCTCTTCTCCATGTACTTCTTGGTCTTCCTCTGCCTCTCTTGCCCTGGGGGTTCCAGAACAAGGACTGCCTTGTAATGCTATCAACAGGTTTCCTCAGTGTGTGTCCTATCCATCGCCATCGTCTTCTTCTCATCTCTTGTTCCACTGGCACTTGTCTAGTTCTTGTCATCAGTTCCACGTTGGTAACCTTGTCATACCATTTTAATCCCTCTATTCTACGCAAGCACCCATTTATGAAAGTCTGTAGCTTTTTGGTTGTTGTCTTTGTTGTTCTCCATGTCTCAGAGCCATACAATAGGACTGACTTCACATTTGAGTTGAAGATTCTTATTTTCGTGTGGTATCCGATTTCTCTTGATCTCCATATATTTCCCAATGCAATGAAAGCTCCTCTTGCCTTTTGTATTCTTATTTTGATATCGCTGTCTGTCCCTCCAACTTTGTCTATATTACTGCCAAGATATGTGTATGATTCTATATCTTGAATTGGTGTTTCTTCAAGTTCAACCCTGTTATCATTACCAGCATTTATTCTCATTATTTTTGTCTTTTCCCTGTGTATTTTCAGACCCAATTGCCAAAATTAGTGTTTGAATGAAATTTCTTGGTTTACAACTGCTTACAAGAATATGTTTTACACAGTTTAAGATGGTCAGAAATAGAAATTGATGGCGATTCCATAGCCTATCCTATAGCCTACCCTGTTATCAGACCATTTTTTGGAAATAAATATATTTTGAATGCTTATTTTATTATATTTATGACGAAGAGACATATCCCGTTCTGCTCTGCAGGGTTATAATTAGGATATGCGTACATGCCACATGCTATGGTTTACCCATAATCTGTACAAGGTGTTTGCGTTTTCAGATGTGTACACCCTGTATATTATTTCTGTACAGGTTTTCTAACCCATTTCCCTTATTACTGTGTCTCAGAGTTCTTCTATAAGGTCCTATTGAACACAGGATTTCCCAATCTGTTAGTGATAATTAAGCACAGAAATAGACTAAATGATGACACCATCACATTATTTTTACAGTGTAAAATTAACTCAGACATTCATTGTTTGGGTTTTTAAATAAGTGAAGACCTGCTAAAAGGCAAAGTCTCCATGCCTCATTTATAATGCAGCCCACTGTAATTGAAAATAGTTTTACACTAATTAACTCTTTTGATATGTTTTTTTCCCCCCAGTCTTTGTACAGGGTTTTGGATTTTTTGTACAGGTTTTTCATCTCTGAGGTGTGGCATGTATGGGATATGCCTAGGCCTACATGTTTTCAATTCCAGATAACATGAATAACCGCCGATACACGAAAGTGGCATCACATCTGTCAAATCACTGTAATTAGGATAAATGAAAATTACCAATTTTGTGCATACGCCTATGTTATATAAAATTTAAAAAATTATTTTTAAAAATATTTTTTTAATTCAAACAAACAGAAATGATAAAACAAAACAAACCCCAACAAAAAAAATCAAACAAAAATAGTAAAGATGGGGAATGGGTGTGTGTGTAAAGGCCTGATGTTTCCATTTAATAGATTTTCACTTATCATAAGTGTTATAAGGATATCATCATACCTTCACCTTCACCCTCCCAATTACTATATATTAACTTTTGTTCTAGTTAAATATTGTTTGACTATATTATTCATGCATTTAGAACTTTGACTTGGTAAATATACATAGCTTAGGCCTACTCATAAGTTATTTGTGTGTTCTTTTTTTTTTTTTAAACAAAACAGAACACAACCCCAAGGAGCAGTTTTTCCCTCAGAAACATCAAACCATCTAACACTACTCCCTTGGACACGTCAAAAACGTCTAACACTACTAGGAGACCTAGTATGCGACATCATTTGTGACCAAGGAAGAAACTCTCAGAGCTGAGATTATTTGGACTTTTTTTTCAGTGAAAAGTCACCTTAGTTTTAATTCAAATTTCATACGCAACAAGGGATATATTCTCTTCTGTGGTAGTTTTTATTCAGCCTTCAGCTTTATTTCAAGACCTGAAATTCAGGTTGTGCATTTGGAACAGTAGCTGAAAATAGGAAGCATTTTCCTGTAGCACTGAAGAAAAAACAACTCAAATTGAAAAAGACAAATCATCCTGTGTTTTGTGCGACAGAAGATAAGGCATGCCGACAGTCACCTAGCATGATACGAAAAGATTTAAACTTATATCTACTGTTCACTCCAATGATAATATAAACAAGACAGTTAGAAAGACAAATTCGTTAGGGCAGAACAATTCAGAAGCCAGTGCTTGCAGAGAAATACAGCAAACGTTTGGGAGGTGTCGACCACTTCAGCCAACTAGGTGCAAGCTACCCCTACCCACACAGATCCTATTTTTATATCATTTCTTAGTTGAAACTGCCCTGGTCAATGGGCACATAACCTACAACACTGCCAACTCTACAAAAAAGATCACAGCAAAGAAGTTCAGGCAGGATGTCAGTCACGCTCTAATTGAACCTGCTATTCTTTGATGCAATGTGACACCTTCAAAACCACAAGTGACAACAACACGACTTACTGATCGCCACTTCATTGATAAATATGAAAGGGCAAGGTACAAACCAGACTGTAAAGTGTGTAAGGCTGCCGGGAACAGAAGCCAGACTTGCATGTACTGCCCAGATTGCAATGTACTTCTATGCCTGATTGTCACGTAGACAGTGACTTAATTTATTTTTCCATCTCGTCTCAATGTTATTACTCTTTAATGTTCTGTTTTCCTATACATTTTGTTTCTCTTTGCTTTGCTACCTGTGTGGCCAAATTGTTTTCTCCTTCTCAAACCCCACCCGAGGTTGTTTATGTTCGAGCATGCAGCGGTCAGCGAACGATAATGTTACGTCAGCACACCTGGCCTGACCAGAGAAACATTTCTCCGGTCGCTCTAGTGTTTGATCACGAGCGAAGACGGTTTCTGTGAAGAAACGGTCCGGCAGGGGGAGATAACCCGCTGATAGTCTTTGTTGTTTGCCCTTAGATGAGCAAAGAGCACATAATATTATGACTGTCTCTCTGGGGGAATTTTCGCAAAGTTGTTTCTTCTGAAACCTGTGTCTTACCCGGTATTACACATTACGCCGATACATCTGTAGAATCAGGCTAGGCAGGTGTCCGGGGGGAGCGTCCTTTGTAAGCTATAAGATTTGAAATTTTACTACGTCAAACACACTCGTAGAAGATTCCTGGCCCGAGATAGACCATTATGGAAATAAGGCAAACATTAACACAGAACTAAATGTTTTTTGCATATTTCTTGGCATTTTCTCGGGGTGAGTAAACAACTCTTATAACTATTATATGATATATTCATGTTAGCTTTTTATATATATCTGATAGGAAGTGACTTACTTCATTTCGGAGGACTTCTCCTAGTATTTTATTCAGTGATAAGGTAGCGCTGTCTACGGCCTATTAAGTGGTGCGTAAACTGTTACGGTTTATCATGGGTTAAATGTTAAACTTACAATAACAGATATTAGGCGTAGAATCAGTCCACGAATGCTTACCATTGGGTTAAGAGTCAGCAAAATTAACTGTCATTTCTGTAAGATAATGTCAGGTGTGGATTGTTGACTTAAAAACTGAATAGTGAGATGCAGGTAATAACTCTGGATTATAGGAGATAGTCACTTATTCCCTTTTGATAGATATTTCTAGTGGCAAGGGAGGATCATTTTATGCTTACTTGTGTGGCTAGACACTAGTCCATAACTTTCACAGAAAGCAGTCACCAGGCATAGACATAATTCTATCTTATGATTTAGCCACAACTGTATTATTATAGCTAGAACATTGCACTTTCTATGTATTCATTTGTGGGATAGTAATATTTTGTTTCCCCAAAGGGACATATGATTTATCTGTGTAATTTCAAATGCTGTAATCTGTTTATGTAAATTCATTTAATGTTGTAAGATGAATAAGCATATTCATTTAACTGTAACTACAGGTTAGGTTTCCTGTATGTTGAGATTGGGAGAAGAGGAGTAGATTGTTGCTGTCAGAACAGTTACTGACAGGTACATGGGTGTACAAATATATTAAGCCTATGCGGGCGCGTGTTGATAATTGATATTTTTAAGGAACAGGAGGCATGGTTAAAGACAGTCCTAAACTATCATAGCAATAACTACAATAAATTTAATCCCATAGTGGAGCGAAACTTTCTATATAAAGTTAGTGTGATTTATTATTTGCTTGATGTAAAAGGGTGTCTCTTTTCGGTCTCAGTTTCAGGGGGATACCGAATTGCTAGTCTAGTTTCCAGTCAGACGAAGACACCATCTCTTCGCTCTAGAGGGATTCTGAGGATATCTAGCCCCACGAGTGTCACAGCCATACCTGAAACAACAACCCTTTGTCAACGCCATTTCCCTCTCACGGGAGTTCAGCTCACGCATTGTGAAATGAGCCAACGCAACAATCTGAAAACGTCTATGGCAGTAGTAGTTCCCTACTCACCTATTGGATTACCAGCCAGGGCATTTCGGCTTTCAGCATATCAATCAGCCCATGTCTATAGCAGAATCTGACATCACCCGACCTTGTATGCCTAAACGGGGCACTCAGCCAAGCCACAGTCAACCAGCCAAAACCGGATTTAAAGCCAATTCTAGCGCCGGATAAGCACGCCTTGGGATCAATTGTCCTCAAGTGACTTCGTCCCATGGTTTATTTCTGGGTCTATGTAGAACTTCGCACGTATGAGCAGCCATCTATGGACAGAGTTCCAGCCCCACTCGCGCCAGTAGGGGGAGTCACCAACGATAGCGCCTATACAGTGATTTTATTCAGGTTAATTCCATCACCGATGGAGGATATATACGAAAAAACCACTTACTGGAGCTTTTCCCTTGGTCCCCGAAAGCGGACAGGCTGTCGCTAAGTTCATTCAGTTGGTCTGCAGGAGATAAACAGCGTCCCCCAGCCCACCTCGCGCCAGTAGGGGGAGTCACCAATGATAGTACCAACAAAGACAGTTTTGTAGGCATAGTCCCTCACGAAGGATCTACAAGTAACACACTGTCCGGACTATTTCATCTGGTCCCCGAAAACGGACGGACTGCCACGCAGTTTATTCATTTTGGTAAACAGAAGGTAAATAGAGTCTTCCAGCCCACCTCGCGCCAGTAGGGAGGAATCACCAATGATAGCGCCTATACAGTGATTTTATTCAGGTTAATTCCATCACCGATGGAGGATATATACGAAAAAACCACTTACTGGAGCTATTTCATATGGTCCCGAAAACGGACGGGCTGACACTCAGTTATTTCATCTCTCTGTGTTCTACAGGTTTTATAAATGGTGATCTGGGTGTGTGGTTGTTGGTGTATATGATTATTGATGAATATTGATGATTAGTTGATTATTGATGTAATTTTATGTTGTTGTGATGATATGCATTATTTCCATGCTTTTCTTCTTTAATAAATTTTACACATTTATTAATGCGCTGTTCACGACCTTTCCATCCATATTTGTATTTTTAGCTCTTTACTAGAATCTCTATGTATGATAAGAGGAAAGAGTTGAGAGCAGGAGATGCTTAGACAGTGAAAAGTGAGTTGAGGCCTGGAGAGAGAGATCATTTGAATAAATCTTCTTCCAGGTTGTCTCAAGTCCATCTCCTATTTACACCTTTCTGTGTGTGTAATCTATAACTCTGTCAGTCCACTATCCCTTGTCGATTTCGCTACTGTTGTCCAACTCGACAAATACTCTACACTCCAACTCAACCACGACACTGATACCCTGCTTCAAGTTATACCACACAGTCAAGGATTACTAACGATCCAGACAAAGACTCTTGCAGAGACCTACAGCTACAACTTCAACCCCAGTTAATGAAAAAAGCAGCTCAGACTTCAACTAGAGGTACTTAACTACTCAAACATTTACAAACGCTCATTGTCAGATGCCGCAGACACAGAATACACTCAAAAAAGACAAACACGAAAAATCAGTTTTTTGGGGGGCATTTTATTCACAATTTTATTAGCCTTTTATGTTGATATACGTGGTTAATCGTTAAATCAATACGTCAATCAAGCTTATTTTATTCATTACCATCCATGTCACTAACATTTTATTGCGCTCATCTCAACCCATAACCCGTCATGGGTCGTAGGGGTGCCATGGTGGAAGCATCAGCAGACAGGGTCCTCCACTGCTCTCTATTCTCAGCAATGCGTACAAGTGTGGAGAAACCGTGTCCTGCCCATTCTTTGATGTTATCAGCCCAGGATTTTCTTTGCCTTCCTCTTCTCCGTTTACCTTCGACTGTTCCCTGGAGGATCGTTTTCGAAAGGGAGTCATGACGAGTTACATGCCCAAACCAGGCAAGCTTTCGACGTTTCACTATTGACAAAAGTGGTTCTTGATGGCCTGCATAGGTGTTTATCTTCTCTCTAACATAGACATTTGTTTTGTGCTCTTTATAGCAAATGCGCAAAATTCTTCTGTAACATTTATGCTCGAAAGCCTGAATCCTTCGCTCCGTATCTGCAGTGAGTGTCCAGCCCTCACACCCATACAAGAGAATAGATAATACAAGTGATTTGTATAATTTGATCTTCACAGGAAAACTGATGTTACTTTTCCAGATTACATTCAACCTTGTCATGGCAGCTGAGGCCATCTCAAGTCTTGTCTTGATTTCTTTATTTGATCTTCCATCACTGCATATAGTGGACCCGAGATATTTAAAGGTGTTAACTTCTTCTAACGTTTGCCCATTTAACGTAATGTTGGTCGGAACATGTTTCTTATGGCTATTCACCAATATCTTGCTTTTTTCTATATTAATTTCCATCCCATATGTTCTTGTTACTTTCTCCAGTCTAGAGGTAAGGTCTTGAAGTTCTGATTCTGTTCCAGCTATCAGATCAATATCATCAGCAAAACGTAGATTACACAGAGGTCGGCTGACGTTGCGCTGACGTTGAACAAATTCACTAAAAACTGGGAAAAGATGTCTGTTTTTCAATCTTTTATGAATTAAAAAAAAAAAAACAGTTCTTTTTAAAGAAATCTGCAAACAACCTTGGTAATGGAAGACGGTAATGCTCCGGACTGCTGGTCAGCAAAGTGATAATTATATCTGAGAAAATTAGATGAGGAAAATATTAGAGTTTCCCATCCTTGAAAATCACATGCTGGACCTGGAAAAACTTGGAAAGAGCCTGGAAAATGCTTGAAGAAATTTGTTGTAAACCCTGATTATAAAACCAAACCTAGCCTCTGCTAAATGGGAAGTACTGAATGACTCCAGCTCAGACCACTTACCCATAATGTATCCTTTTAAATAACAATCAAAGGGATATAGAACGAAAACCCAATTTGAATTATATCCCTTTAATAAATATAATTGATTATCCCACTTTGAATGACGGGATTACACCCCTTCTTCAAAATATTTTAATTAACTAAATTGACTAAACTATATTAAAATAAACCAAATCTACAATAAATCTTATTGTAAGAACGTAGACTTTATAACAATTAGCAAATTTTAAAGAACATAAATAGTTGTCAAGTTTTTCTTTATACATTTATCTAAATTAATTTAATTATTATAATATTTAAAAGCTATTCTGGTATCTTACATCAGTGCAGGACGTTTTGCAATCTTCTTTTAACGGTATATGTCAATACAACGTTTATAAGTGTTCCACACCATAGTGGAACACGAAACTATTTTTGACGGCGTAACTGCCTTACATAAATGTTTATATAAATAAGAACGTAGTGCAAGTCGGCTTTAGTGTGAATCGTTTTAGGAAGGTTTAACTATTCTTTGGTTTTAATTGTACTATTGCGTTGAGGTGTGCTTCTAAAGTGCATTCTGAAGAGAGTGGTACCAGTTTTAAGTGGAGCATAGGGAGCAGCGCTGGTGTAATGTTTACCACACTGCGCTAGCGATCAGGTGTTCAAGGAAATGAAAATGGTGAGGATGACAAGGAAAGACCTTGAACTGATGGTACGCAACAGGAGGACATAGCATGTGTTCGTGGAAGGCCTATGCTCCTTGGGGAGCTAAAGGGTATTGATTGATTGTTTGAATTATATGTTATTTGTTACAGTGACACAGTTTGATCATAGGATGAGCAGAATAAACAATACTGAAGCCCAAACTTGAAGATTTCTGTTTTATTTTTGTTGTGACATTGAAATGAGCAAAGTGTTTACAATTATTAAATATAGGCAGATTTATCTCAAGTTTTGAACCACGCTCAGTATCTTTCTTTATTTATATCTTTTATTTATAGAATTCTGTCTGATTGGCAGAGTGGTTAGAACGCTGGTCTAACGTCAGAGGTGCCGGGTTTGATTCACGGTATCGATATGCTTCAGTGTACCCAGCTATAAATGGGTACCTGGCTTTGCACTTGAGTTAGGGAAGGAAAAGGCAGTGAGGAGGAAGGAAATTTGTGACCCCACCTCTTGAAGCTGGACCTAGTATAGTGAAGTCTCTAACACTTCATTCCCCTACAGCAGTATCTGCTATGAGACTTCCTTGACCTTTTATTTTTGGTTTGGTTTTAAGGACTATCTTCATTGTACACTGACTACAGCATCAGTGTCCGATCTCCTTCCTTAGATTACACAAGGGGGATCTCAGCACAGTGCACCAACTCCGTAGCACCGACTAGAATCCCATGTATGTATAAAGAAATCACACATTCTATAAATATTTTTGTGGTGGGTAGGTTTCTAATTTTTAAATTTTGCCAGGGCAGCGGCCTTATGGCCTACTCTTTTCAATGTTCAACTGTCGTGTGATTTTCAATGTCCATCTGTCGTGGGATTTTCAATGTCCATATGTCGTGTGATTTTCAATGTCCATCTGTCATGTGATTTTCAATGTCCATCTGTCGTGTGATTTTCAATGTCCATCTGTCATGTGATTTTCAAAGTGGTCAACTTGCACACGAGACCTCCTATGTTTTTGCCTTATCAGAGAAGGTAGGCACCCAATCTCACTATCAAGGACATCAGGGGGGAGTATGACGTCATTTGGACCACTGGTTCTGAAAAAAAAAATGTCCATAAATTATATTCCCTCTACATGGAATCATGCCCAGTACAAGGCCGGCTCAACCGACGGTGCAACTCGTGCATTTGCACGGGGCGGCAAGCTTTGGGGGGCGGAAAATTTTTTTTAACTTATTTTTACAATCCCGCCAAATATGATGCCTTTGTACATCCCTGGGAGAATGTTTTCTTGTGGCCAGAGATCACGAGATATACACTGTCTTGGGAATCCCAGTCAGATCAGTAAGCAGTTTCCAACAATTCTTAATATGATGCAGCTCATTCAATTCAACCAATGACAATCTCGCTTGATACAGATTAGCCAATCATAGGCCACTTAAGTACTGATTTTTTTTATCGACCGTTCTATGTTGGCGGCTCGAATGTTTCACTTGTTTTCGAGTGTGTATTCAAGGAAGTTGATTTTGCTCAGTGTTAGTGTGCTATGTGTTACAGAGATAAATAAGTTTTTTAAACGTTTTATGGAAATTAGTACAGTGCTTCATCGTCCTTTCATTACTAAATAATAATTTTATTGTAGGGTTTATTTAAAACAGTTTTAATATTCAAATAGATATAATTGTGATGGACGAACTCGGCTGACCCTGAACTTTGTTGTAATTCTTGTATAACGGGACTTCTTTCACGTGGATTCATTAGCTAGGAAACTGTTCCACACAGAGGGCAGACACGTTTGCTGATTGATATGCGGAAAGTTTACCTATCGTTGATTCTGGTCATCGCATTGATTTAAGGAGAGATTAAATCACGTCCACTAACATCTCTTAAACAATCATAAGCAGTTATTTTAATTAACTTGGCCAGTGGGGGGCGTCGCCAGAATCAAACAGGCACAGCGACCACGATCAAAGAGACAGACTGAGGGATTTCAGGGGAGACTATCGGCGTTATCAAAGACAGTAGTGGTCCCTGATACGAGACGCAGTTGCTTGCCGCTAATTTCGCGTCTCGGTGTCAATCGCAGAACCGAGCGAACGGGGAAAGCCGAAACGGGCAGCAGCGAACGGAGATACGAAGACCAGGGTGCGGTTTCTTCTCTTGATTTGGCGGTCAGATCCCCAAAAGTTCGTGAGATCAAATAAGCTGTCAAGTTTATCATGTCCCACTCAACTTACATTCCATTTTAGCTAAATAGACCATGAAGACTAGACACGTTATCACTCGCTGGCCAGACCTTTACAGAAGCACTAGCTTTATTGAAATCTTGTTATAGATTTTCCCCTGGATTTTATATATATATATGCAGTGATTTCTATTCTGTGCAAAGCGAGTGATCGTAACCTGCGGTCCCAGCTAAATAAAGAAAGAAATAAAGAAATCATCCTATAAACTTCCAGTCATATTGAAGAAACATTTCTTTTAAAATATAATCTTGTGGCGGTCTTTTTGCGACCTAGCTGTCAGAATTAAATGAAATAAAGCCCACCCAAGAACATTTTAAAGAATAATCATCAAATTACCCTTACAAACCTGTAAGATAAACTGGAAGGTAATCATCGCTAGTAGCGATATCATATTTACTGTTTACTGTGAGAGAGTACATATTTTCCTGACTGTGACTGAGCCTAGTTTTTTCCTCAATTGGATTTAATAAAACTATCATCACGCATTGAAGGAATTTTACCATAGCGGAGGATTAAAAGAGACCACTTCATTTTCACCCCTGTGCCGAACTGTGTTAGTGCCATCCCATAGACTTCTTTTTATATATATAATAAAAACACGAGAAGTCTTAGTCTTCAAGTCTTGCGATAAGTGAGAATATTTGTTACCAACAAACCCTCGCAAACATCTGGGGCGGGACATCGAAGGACTAGACAGTTCATATGTCAAAGAATACTTGCTGTTTTTATATACTTTTATGGATCGTCTGAGGCTGCATTCGGTAAGTGTGTGAGTATATGAGTGTGGATCCTCACGCGTGTGCATGAATGACAGGAAATTTAATCGTTTTCTTTTGTAAACCTGTTGTTAACTTTCTTGCCTAGTAATATAATTTTTCTGTAGTCCCTGCATTGTTCCTTTAAGGGGGAGTTGCTAATTGGTTAACTCTGTTTAAAAACCCCCTCCTTTCCATTTGCTTAGTAAAGGGAAGAACAGCTGGGAAGAACAGGTTTTTTTTTCTATCACCTATACCTAACTTTGTAACACCTCTTTCAGAGCAATTAACTTCACTGTTAGGTTAACGTACCCGTGTTCCTGATATTATCTATCTCTGGACTGGGTTTATCTTTGTCTAATAAGCGGGAAGGGCTTAGTCGATACCAATCTTCTTCACCCCTCCCAAATTTGTTATTTGCATATTTGTTAGTGATTGATGTTTAAAGTGAATAAAATCACATAAACTCATTTAGTACGGTGTTAGACATACCCACAGCCCAACATTTCCCCTATTCGTTTAATATAGTTTGTATCTACATCGTCTGTGTGTGAAAAAAACACCAAATCGGTGTGCGCGCAGATGCGTGTCTGGAAAACTGGCAAATAATTGTTTGACCAGGAGAGCGGAAGAGAAGATTGAGAGAAGCGATTTGTCGTAAATAAGTCTGTCTTTACTCTCCTCCAGCACGCTGTGAAGCAACTATTTAATATCTACATTTTCTATCACTGAGCTTTCCATCATCATTTTCCACTCTAAACCGGACCACTATTTCTAAGACTCTTTTCTCTCAAAATAAATGTACGACAATAATGTCCGATACAAGAAAAAAACTAGCAGGTGCCGAATATCGGAAACGAAAACAGGAAAAAGAACGCGATATTCAAAAACATAGCGGGGCTTTACATAAATACCGGTATCTAAAAACTGAAACAGCTAATGTAGGACAGAAGAAAATAAGCAAATGTACCGAAACAAATGATTCTGAGCTCATGGCAAAAACTTCTAACTCGGACCGCAGTAACGTAGATATTACTAACCATGTCGAAAATGATACTGATTTGACCGTTTCCAATTCCAGAGATGAACTTGAGAAGTACACTGATCCGGCAAGATGGAATCCTTCTTTAAGCGATACTGAATGTAGCGTAGCAAATGTTGCGTAAGTATTATATGTGTTGATAAATGTTCTGTGGAGGATGTCGCATTTGCCACACAACGTTGAGGGTGTTGTAATTCATCTGCTCCTCTCAAGGTATGATAATGCTGGCCTTTGCGGAGTAGTGTGCCACCCTCAGACACCAGGGATGATGAGGCGTAGTAACTTGGTGTCTGTAGTCTGGTTTAAGTGTGATGTAGATGTGTATACAGACAGTGAGCATTACGAACAAGTCAATCCACACAATGACGTCACGTTAACTCACGATGTGAAAGTCAATGATGCTTGCAACAGCTAGTGACGGTTTTGTATAATTTATTATAAACGCCACAATGACGAAGTGTGTAGACATAAACAAGCAGGTACATCATAGGTACGATCAAACAGTCATTATTACATATGTAGACAATTCAACTGGCACAGCAGACAGCATCAAAATAATGTGCATCATCTGCCTTTTAGGATATCGTAAAGCCGCTGTACATGTAGTCAGGTAGTAACTTCCCCCTTTCCATAAGAGCTAGAAGATATCAACTAGGAGATTAAAGATGGTCTCCTCGATTTGACCTCAACAAGACAGGCATGTCTTTTGAGCGCCACATTATCGTCCTCTATTGTCCAGCAAACAGCAAAGGTATCAAACCTAGATCCATCAACAAAGTTCAGGAAGCAAATAGTCCGTAGGACAGGCATCAATCGATGCGTGACAATCTAAGTGGATCATGAGCTGAGCAAACTAGTCATATCGTAGACTTTAGAATAAGGCAGGCTAAGCAAAAGTCAACATCACAAGATGGCGTAAAGTTACTCAGCCAAAAAAGGGATTTAATTACCTGTTCATAAGGAATTAAATGAATAATCACATATGCCTCCAGGCATTAGGAATAACACAGAGATATATCATCTCAAGATAGGAACAACAATCATGAGGACTCCTTCCTGAATAAACTAAGCGAAGACTAGCGCATAGCTACGTCTCGCCTTCACAGCTTCTCAGCACAGACTGACCTGGGCGGAAATCGTTTTACCAACGCCACAAAAAGGGACATGCGCAGAAAATGCGAATCGAATACAACTCAGGCCAATTTACGAAACGAAGAATGTTCTACAATGTTCGACTTAAGACCTATTACCTTAAAAGGAAATGAATCTTGAAACATTGCGATTGCCAACTGTTTTCAAAGAACTGACGATCTGAGCGCTTCATATATGGTCGTGACTCAAAATCGTTCACACAGCTATCGGCAACCCTAGCTATCAAGATAAGACAACTTCTTAACGATAGCTATCAAGATTAGACGACTGTAGAAATAAAAGTGACTACAATTTCATGAGTTCCTTCCCATGCATTAAAAAATGAATCTAGTCAGAATGCATGGTCAGAATAAGTTGCTACAAGTTTTTAGCAGCAACATTACCGCCACCTCCCGATAAAAAAAAATGTGCAACTTTTTTTTTTTTTTTAAATATCCAAGAGAAAAACCAAAAAACGGTTTAACAACGCACGAATTATGCGGGGATAAGTAATTGCACTGCCTAATATGAGGCTAAATTGACACATAAAGTGTCTGGTGAGAATATTTCTCAACAGATAAAAAATCTGATTTAAAAAATATATCGGGGAGGTGCCACCAACACACACTACGCTTGCATGAAAATACAATATAAATATGCAAGTTCATATCATTATAATCAAATAGCAGTGTCATAATCTAATACCGCTTAGAATGGATGTACACATCTGATATTGAATGTTAAATATTACATTATCTAAATGTTTAATATTACCATTACACAATGAAATTAAATATAAATGAAGATCGAGGACACATCTCCTGTCGTTCCAAAGAAACTGTACAATGTGGAACTCTCCATGTTTGACAATAGAAAGGTAGCTTCTCAGATCAACAATAACGTGCTGAGAAAAAACAAACAATATAATTCTATTTAATAGCCATTAAGTTTCATACTATACAATACATTATTATTAATAATTGTGGCCTTTGGAACTTTCGGCCCTTATATTAACTACTCAGTCTTCTTCTTATATTAAAGATGGGAACAGAAGAAGATGATAACAAAGCACAATAGTATGTGTTCACCTAAAGTGAGGACAGATGTGCTAATGTATTGTAGTAATATAAGTGTGTTATGGCTCTGTCGTATATCTAGAAATAGAACAGAAGTATTAGTTGGAATCATGTGGGCATCTAGACAGAATGTCAGCCATCACATTATCCGACCCACGGATAGCTCGTACCGTGAAGTGAAAAGGTTGAAGAGCAATAGCATATCGAGTGGATCTCGAACTCTTCAAGTTCTTAGTCTGAATAGCTGTAAGAGCTTTCTGATCAGTTTCTAGAATGAAATGTGCACCCAGGAGGAATCTTTGTAGTTTGAGAATAGACCAAACCAAAGCTAACAATTCACGGTCTAAAACCGAGTAGTTCCTCTCTGCCGCATTTAGTTTTCTAGAAATGTACATGACAGGATGCAGAGTTTCACATATTCCTGCATAAGTGCTGCTCCGATCCCAGTGGATGAAGCATCACTTCGAAGAACAAAAGTTCTATCAAGAGTAGGTAATCTTAGGATGGGAGGAGAAGAAAATATACTTTTAATCTGGTCTAAGGAAGATTGACATTCCTGAGACCAACGAATCAGATTAGGTGACCCTTTCTTCAACAACGTTGACAGAGGTGCCATTATCGAAGATAGATTCGGAATAAATCTCCCATAGAATTGGATTAACCCCAAGAGACTCCGGACTTGTTTCTTCGTTTTAGGTACAGAGATGTTCAATATTTTCGAAGTATTGTGGTCTTCTGTCTTCAAGAGACCATGACCAACACGATGACCGAAGAAAGAAATTTCACCAAAACCAATATAAGCTTTAGAAGGTTTTGCTGTCAGATTATACTCACGTAGAGTAGACAGTAGGTCATATAAACCCAGATAGTGATCTTCCCAAGAATCACTGAAGATACAGATATCATCTAAGTAAGCGATGACATCCGAACGATGAGAAAGAATTCGACGCATCATGCGAACGAAAGTAGCAGGGGCGTTCATAAGACCGAAAGGCATTACATTCCATTGAAATAAACCCCTAGGTGTAGAGAAAGCAGTCAGAGGTTTGGCATGATCTGCTAAAGGCACTTGCCAATAACCTTTTGACAAGTCAAGTTTAGTGAAGAATCTAGAATTAGAAAGTCTACTAAGTAGATCCTCTAGTAAAGGCATAGGTTCAGCATGGAACTTTGTGACTTGATTTAATTTGCGATAATCAACGCAAATTCGTATGTTCTTATCTTTCTTCCGAACAATAACCATGGAAGAAGAATATGGAGAAGTCGATGGTTCAATTATGTTTAATTGGATCATTTCATCCAATTCCTTTTCCACTTGTGACTGAAAGTGTATAGGGATAGGATACGGCCTAACCCTAATAGGATTATTGTCGGTAAGAATAATGTCATGTTCTATGACATTCGTGTGACCAGGGATGTCGGTTAGAACATCCTTAAATGTCTGTAACATCGACGAGACTTGACGATGTTCATCAACAGAAAGATTAGGAGAAATTGAGACATCTTTCCAAGATTCCCTAGAATGTAGTGGAACCACTGGAAGAGGGAGATCCACATCAGAAAAAACAGATTCCTCATCCTGTATGACAGACAGGGATGAGTAATGACCATGAGGTACCGAAGATTCGTCCGTTGCCTGAAAAATAGGCAGCAAATAGTCTGGACGCTCATGAAATTCCGTCAGCATGTTGATATGGAAAGTCTTATGCTTTCCATCTATATCGACCACATAGTCAACATCGGAAATTCGTGAGACTATTGCATATGGACCTTTCCATGCAATCAGAAGTCTATTTTCCCTACTGGGGAGTAGGACGAATGCTTTGTCACCTGGACAAAGTTGTCGTAGACATCTGTTCTTGTTAGCAAACTGCCTTGCTTTTTCTTTAGCAATTTCTGACGAAGCAGTCGCTAGTTTGCATGCCTCAATGATCTTTTGCCTCAGAGCAATGACATACTCATATGAAGATTGAGTGTCATCACTAATATCATCGGCAGTGATGAGATCGTGTAATAAAGACATAGGGCCGCGCGGACGCGCGCCAAAGACAAGTTCAAAGGGAGAAAATCCTGTGTGCTCATTTGGGACCTCTCTATAGGCAAAGAGAGCCGCAGGTAAAACCCTGTCCCAATCTTGAGGATGGTCTTCAGTTATCTTACCAAGTAGAGTCTTGAGCGTTCTATTCAGACGCTCAACTAACCCATTAGACATAGGATGATAGATGCTACTGAGAGATCTTTTAATGTGTAAGGTAGACATTACTTGAGACATAGTATCAGATATGAGTTGAGTTCCATGGTCTGACAGTATTTCTCTGGGGAACCCCAAGCGAGAAAATATCAGCCAAAGAGCATCTGCGATATCTGTAGTAGATATGCTCTTTAGAGGGATAGCCTCTGGCCAACGTGTGCATATATTGACACATGTAAGAATAAACTGATGTCCTCTGGCCGACTTTATCTTAAAAGGGCCAATAATATCTATGGCCATTTTCTGGAATGGCCGAATAGGGATGTCAGCAGCCTGGATAGGCGCAGCATGTCGTGGTCCTCTAGATTTGACCTCCTGACATACCTGACATGATCGGCAGTATATACGGATGTCCTTGTTAACAAAGGGCCAAAAGAAAGCCGCAAGGACTCTCGACTTTGTACGGGAAAATCCCTTGTGTCCAGCACATTGCGAGTCATGAGCATGCTGCAATATTTGCACTCTCATACTCTTGGGAACAAGAATTTGCGAATGTGCTGACGTAGCCGAGTCTTGTACCATACGTACAAGTACGCCGTTTTTCATTTCTATCCAAGATTTTCTTTGTGTATCCTTATTTGGATCACCTCTCTTCGCAAGAATGAAGAATTTCTTCAGCGTAGGATCTTCTTATTGTAATTTTATGAACGAGTGTCGAGAAATAACCAAGGTACTATCTTGGCTATGAACTTCATTATCATTATTCAACGAAGTTTGTGGTGTTTGTAGAGCTTGTGCTCTTGTAACCACTGCATTGGTAGCTTGCATATTATCATCTTCCCAAGCAGCAATCTGCTGTGGGGTACATTCCCTAACTCCGTGGATACGACCAATAATAAGGTCCGCAATAGGATTAGGTAAGAGACAGGCATGCACATCTCCCGTAAAGAAAGGAGTGGCAATGTGAATTATAGCAGTAGGATATTTCTCTAGAGTGCCGCCAAATGTGACACATTTAATAACCCTTCCTGTAGCACAAGATGGATCTACAAGCGATTGTCTAACACCAATAGTGGTGCATCAGGAATCGAAAAGTAGTGAGACCGGAGTATTATTAACAAGACCCTTATGTAGGATTAGAGAACCTCTCCCGTCATGTGCAACCGAAGCAGGAAGAGCGGGGAGAGGGTGACCACAACTCAAAGTCGATATTGTAGTCGGTTCGAACAAAGTACTGCATTGGGGGCACTTGTTTGCTCTCCCAAAGTCAAATGAAGAACAAGTGACAGTGTCAGAGTTTTTATTATCAGAAACCTGATTACAGGCTCCCTGAGATTCTTGATGAACCGAGTTAGCCTGCTGATATCTCTTTTTTTTGTATTGAGATCTACCGCGACTACTATTACCTCTGAAGTTATCACTGTTGTTATTGTCTCTATTATAACTGTTATCATGTTTCAAACCACAGTTTCCATGATTATTATCATGTCCACATTGATGTGAACATCTATTTGTTTGGTTTTGAGGTCTACGCGAGGAAAAACCTCTGTTACCATATCCTCTTCTGAAATGCCTAAAATTATTAGGTTGGAAGTAACGAGGACTGTCAGCTCGTCTCCAATTCTTCGACGAAGAATCACCCTGAAATTGATTTCCATAATTTTGACCGTAACTACGGTTACTTTTCTTATCAAAATTTTGTTGGAATCTATTACTAGTGTTTTGACTATAAGGTGCTGCCGAAGCAACTGGCAGACCTTCTTTTACTTTAGAGTTACCAATGGTTGCGTGAGGATGAGCAGTTATGTATTGGCTACAGAAATCTTCCATTTCTTTTATTGTTTTAGGTTTACGTTCATGAAGGAAAGCAAGGAAAGACTCATTAACAGAAGACATGACTTTGTCTCTAAGTATTAAGTCCATAAGTCCTTCATGAGTTTTTTCTGTCTTAGACAGCTCCACCCAACGTAAAAAAGTAAGACGTGTCTTTGATATGAATTCAGAGAATTGCACACCAGTTTCTGGTAACATATTTTTAAATTGAAGACGATAGCCGTCTTCGTCAAGTTGGTATTTTTTTAACAATATAGCCCTGACAACATCATAGTTGTTCTTGTCAGGCTCATCTACCATGCTTAACATACTCAAAGCATCACCTCTAAGTATTTTGGACAAATGATAAACCTGCAATGATTTATCTATGTTATGTACTTTACATGAAGTTTCAAATCTGTCCAAATAGAATGTTATATCGTCGATGGAAGCATTGAATGGTGGTAGGTTAAGTTTGAAAGTGCTTGCATTAGTCTTATCTGAGACCTTATTTGCATCATTAGCATTACCTATGTTCATCACCCTTAATTTCTCAACTTCCAATGCTAAGAGTTTTTTCTTCATGCTCCATTTTTGCTTTTCTCTCTTCAGACTCTCTTTGTAACTTCCTTTCTTCAACTTCAGCTTGCTTTTCTAACCTTTTATTTTCAGCCTCTATTTCAAGTCTTTTATTTTCAGCCTCTTTTTCAAGTCTTTTATTTTCAGCCTCAAGTCTTTTCTCTTCAGCTTTTGCTTCTGCTTCTCTTTTTTGTTTTTCCATTTCCATTTGGAATCTTTTTTCATCCACCTGCATTTGCAGTTTCTTTTGTTCAGCTTCCATTGCTTTATCATATTGAGCAGTTGCAAATTCTTCTAACTTATCACCAGTCTTCCCAAGCAATTTACCCTGCTCAATAAAGTGCTCAAATGTAGCCATGATGAGTAATAATATGAGTCCACAACCTGAAATAATTAATTATCTTATTTCAAATTTAATTATAACAAGTCTTAAATGAAGCACTTGTTTACTCACAACACTATATTATTATCCCAATCTCTGTGGGAAACAAGTCTTATATCAAAGAACTTGTGTATATACCTTTTTGAAATATCATCAATCAACTCTTGATCATAGGTGCACTTCCCATTCAATAGTGCACAATACTATTCATCATTTATTAATCATCAGTGTAGTAGTAATGCATAAGCATAACCCACTATTAAATGTGAATTAACTACTATAAGTGTAACCAATGACTATGTAAACACAATCACAATGTAAACAATAACAATGTAAACATTACACTGTAAACAATACAATGTAAACAATACAATGTAAACAATACAAAGATTTAGCAACAATACGAATACATTCGTAGAAATCAACAAAAAATAAAGCGAAAATTAAAGAAATATCACAAAAAATGTGATGATATCTACGAGAAGATAACACAAATACAAGACACCACAGTGTATAAACAAAAATGTTGTATGAAACTAAACTATAGTAAAGAGGAGGCTAGCAAGTACAAACAAATCAAAACAGAACTAAAGAATGCAGAAAAATAACGAAAACAATACTAACACATGGCATCACAACTAACAAAAAATTAGCAACAGAAGTCGCTTTGCAAATTCCAGTATCGGAAATTGCACACCCTACAGAAAACGCTCACAATAGATGACCTCTATGACGTGGTATAATCTAAGGGAGACTCCGCCCAACCGAAAACCCGCAGAAACATAAACATATAAATATAAATATACAAATAACACATAAACATATAACATGTAAACAAAAGAATGAGATGAAACACAGAAGACTCAGTAGAAGTATAAGGGCACAGTTCACAAACAAACAGGCCACTTAACTTATGGAACTCCAATCGTCAGTACAGCAAACAGGATGTAATCAGCATTCTGAGATCAAAGATCCAACGTTGATTGCCATCTGTACTTGCATCAAAATAGCTACGACGATGGTTGAGAATTGAGTTTTCAAACGGTACATGCAGTGTACAAGAAGTGTAGAACTCGTCAGCGATGGAACTTGGCCTTCTCCAAAGCAGAACAGCAACAAATCGATTCTCCCGTATGTAACAAAACTGGGAAATGTCACTTTCTTGACTTGGAACAGCAATTGTTGAAAATTCCAAAAAAGTTCCTGGGCAACGCCGAGTAATTTCGTAACTCTGCACTTCTGTTGTTGTCTTGTAGATGTTGTCTGTAGACTGTTGTAGAGTGCTGAATGAAGCGGGTAAGGGACCCCGAGTATGCTGGTACCAGATCAAACCAGCTTATGGCCACCAAATGTAGCGTAGCAAATGTTGCGTAAGTATTATATGTGTTGATAAATGTTCTGTGGAGGATGTCGCATTTGCCACACAACGTTGAGGGTGTTGTAATTCATCTGCTCCTCTCAAGGTATGATAATGCTGGCCTTTGCGGAGTAGTGTGCCACCCTCAGACACCAGGGATGATGAGGCGTAGTAACTTGGTGTCTGTAGTCTGGTTTAAGTGTGATGTAGATGTGTATACAGACAGTGAGCATTACGAACAAGTCAATCCAGACAATGACGTCACGTTAACTCACGATGTGAAAAGTCAATGATGCTTGCAACAGCTAGTGACGGTTTTGTATAATTTATTATAAACGCCACAATGACGAAGTGTGTAGACATAAACAAGCAGGTACATCATAGGTACGATCAAACAGTCATTATTACATATGAAGACAATTCAACTGGCACAGCAGACAGCATCAAAATAATGTGCATCATCTGCCTTTTAGGATATCGTAAAGCCGCCGTACATGTATTCAGGTAGTAACTTCCCCCTTTCCATAAGAGCTAGAAGATATCAACTAGGAGATTAAAGATGGTCTCCTCGATTTGACCTCAACAAGACAGGCATGTCTTTTGAGCGCCACATTATCGTCCTCTATTGTCCAGCAAACAGCAAAGGTATCAAACCTAGATCCATCAAAAAAGTTCAGGAAGCAAATAGTCCGTAGGACAGGCATCAATCGATGCGTGACAATCTAAGTGGATCATGAGCTGAGCAAACTAGTCATATCGTAGACTTTAGAATAAGGCAGGCTAAGCAAAAGTCAACATCACAAGATGGCGATAAAGTTACTCAGCCAAAAAAGGGATTTAATTACCTGTTCATAAGGAATTAAATGAATAATCACATATGCCTCCAGGCATTAGGAATAACACAGAGATATATCATCTCAAGATAGGAACAACAATCATGAGGACTCCTTCCTGAATAAACTAAGCGAAGACTAGCGCATAGCTACGTCTCGCCTTCACAGCTTCTCAGCACAGACTGACCTGGGCGGAAATCGTTTTACCAACGCCACAAAAAGGGACATGCGCAGAAAACGCGAATCAAATACAACTCAGGCCAATTTACGAAACGAAGAATGTTCTACAATGTTCGACTTAAGACCTATTACCTTAAAAGGAAATGAATCTTGAAACATTGCGATTGCCAACTGTTTTCAAAGAACTGACGATCTGAGCGCTCCATATATGGTCGTGACTCAAAATCGTTCACACAGCTATCGGCAACCCTAGCTATCAAGATAAGACAACTTCTTAACGATGGCTATCAAGATTAGACGACTGTAGAAATAAAAGTGACTACAATTTCATGAGTTCCTTCCCATGCATTAAAAAATGAATCTAGTCAGAATGCATGGTCAGAATAAGTTGCTACAAGTTTTTAGCAGCAACACTGAAAGACTGGAAATCGTAAAAAAGGCCTGCCAGTGAGACCAAAAAATGATTTCGCTTTTCCGCGCAGCTTTAATGGTCGGAAATTTTCATTGAATTTTTAACTAGGGAGCTAAGCAACGTAGAACATATTAATCGATCATGGTTACTGTATTCACAAGAAAAAGATTCTGTATTTTGTTTCTGCTGTAAGTTGTTTTCCTGTAATAAAATATCACTTACTACTGATGGCTATAATGATTGTGGTCAAATGTATGTGTATCTTAATGAACAATAATAATAATAGCCCCTTCAGTCATAACTGACTATGGGAATGCGCCCCTGAGGTGGCAGCCCTCAGCTGCTTATTTTCCTGGTGCTCCTTTCGACGTTTTCTCCTCACCTTTGCTTCTTGTGTGAGCCTTTCTTCACCCAATCTGAGGTGGCGCCGTAAATAGCATCGCCACTTAGTGCGATCGGCAGCTTCATCCTCCCATGTTGCTGGATCCATGTCCAGCGCCCTCATATCTCTCTTGCACACATCTTTGAACCTCAGCTGTTGTCGCCCAACTGTTCTCTTGCCATCTGCTAATTGTCCGTAGAAGATATCTTTTGGGATGCGACCATCTTCCATGCGGCGAACATGGCCAAGCCAGCGAAGTCTGCGCTGTCTAAGCAGCGTATACATACTTTGAAGGCCAGCACGTGACAACACCTCGACATTTGTCACTTTATCTTTCCACGAGATGCCGAGGATGCGGCGTAGACACCGCAAATGGAAGGTATTGAGCCTTCTTTCTTGCTTAGCATAGGTCGTCCAGGTCTCGCTGCCATATAGGAGTGTGCTGGTGACGCAGGCATTATATACCGCAGCTTTGGTCTTCATTGTGAGTTTAGAGTTTCCCCAAACACGCGATGTGAGGCGGGCAAAGGTAGCTGCAGCTTTGCCAATGCGGCTGTCGATTTCTGTATCCAGTGAGAGTTTGTCATTGATGGTAGACCCTAGGTATGTGAAGTGGTGCACCACTGCCAATTCATAGTTATCGATAGTGATAACTGGTGCAGCACCCACATTCTTACTCAGCACATTCGTTTTCTTTAGACTTATTGTGAGGTCAAAGTCCTTGCATGCTTTAGTGAAGCGATTCATCAAGCTCTGAAGCTCCTGTTGGCTTTGAGTGACGACTGCAGCATCATTTTTGTTTTTGCCCTCAGCCTTGAAAGATTAAACAGACGGCCATCTGATCTAGTGTGAAGGCATATTCCTTCTTAATGAACACGAAAAATCTAAAAACCACTTGGAATCCCATATAAAGTGAATTGAAACCCCAAACAGAAACTGAACTACCAAGGATATATAACACTTAGAAATGATAGACCAGAGGGAAGAGGAGGGGGCGTGGCCTTTTTATTACATGAAGATTTAAAAAAATTAAATTGGGAACAATTCAACACAGAAAATATTGAAGGAATAAGTATAACATTAGACAGTGAGCCAGATAACTTAAAATGATAAACATTTATAGCCCCAAGGGTAATATAACCGATAGTTACATTGCCACTATTAACACACAAATAGATCAAAGAACATTATTGGTAGGTGACTTTAATGCACACCATGAGGCATGGGGTAACAACAGTAATGACCCAGCAGGAAAAAGACTGTTGGACTACATTGAAAGTGCTGAGCTAATCATACTAAATGATGGCTCAGTGACAGGGGTTAACCCATGCAATAGACATAAGTATTATAACACCAAACCTAGCCTCTGCTAAATGGGAAATACTGAATGACTCCAGCTCAGACCACTTACCCAAAATGTATCCTTTTAAATAACAATCAAAGGGATATAGAACGAAAACACAATTTGAATTATATCCCTTTAATAAATTATAATTGATTATCCCACTTTGAATGACGGAATTACACCCCTTTTTCAAAATATTTTAAATAACTAAATTTACAATACTATATTGAAATAAACCAAATCTACAATAAATCTTATTGTAAGAACGTGTAGACTTTATAAAGCTTAGCAAATTTTAAAGAACATAAATAGTTGTCAAGTTTTCGTTCATAGATTTATCTAAATTAATTTAAGTATTATAATATTTAAAAGCTATTCTGGTTTCTTACATCAGTGTAGGACGTTTTCCAATCTTCTTTTAAATCGTTATCCATGTTCATTTCTTTAGCTGTTTCACACAGTAGTGGAACACGAAACTTTTTTTGACGGCGTAATTGCCTTACATAAATGTTTATATAAATAAGAACGTATCTGTCTCGAAATAAAATAATACCGTAGTGCAAGTCGGCTGTAGTGTGAATCGTTTTAGGAAGGTTTTACTATTCTTTGGTTTTAATTGTACTATTGCGTTGAGGTGTGCTTCTAAAGTGCATTCTGAAGAGAGTGGTACCAGTTTTAAGTGGAGCATAGGGAGCAGCGCTGGTGTAATGTTTACCACACTGCGCTAGCGATCAGGTAGGTGTTCAAGGAAATCAAAATGGTGAGGATGACAAGGAAAGACCTTGAACTATTGGTACGCAACAGGCGAACATAGCATGTGTTCGTGGAAGGTCTATGCTCCTTGGGGAGCTAAAGGGTATTGATTGATTGTTTGAATTATATGTTATTTGTTACAGTGACACAGTTTGATCATAGGATGAGCAGAATAAACGATGCTGAAGCACAAACTTGAAGATTTCTGTTTTATTTTTGTTGTGACATTGAAATGAGCAAAGTGTTTACAATTATTAAATATAGGCAGATTTATCTCAAGTTTTGAACCACGCTCAGTATCTTTCTTTATTTATATCTTTACTTATAGAATTCTGTCTGATTGGCAGAGTTGTTAGATCGCTGGTCTAACGTCAGAGGTGCCGGGTTTGATTCATGGTATCGACATGCTTCAGTGTACCCAGCTGTAAATGGGTACCTGGCTTTGCACTTGAGTTAGGAAAGGAAAAGGCAGTGAGGAGGAAGGAAATTGGTGACCCCACCTCTTGAAGCTGGACTAGTATAGTGAAGTCTATAACATTTCATTCCCCTACAGCAGTATCTGCTATGAGACTACCTTGACCTTTTATTTTTGGTTTGGTTTTAAAGACTATCTTCATTGTACACTGACTACTGCATCAGTGTCCGATCTCCTTCCTTAGATTACACAAGGAGGATCTCAGCACAGTGCACCAACTCCGTAGCACCGACGAGAATCCCATGTATGTATAAAGAAATCACACATTCTATAAATATTTTTGTGGTGGGTAGGTTTCTAATTTTTAAATTTTGCCAGGGCAGCGGCCTTATGGCCTACTCTTTTCAATGTAAAACTGTCGTGTGATTTTCAATGTCCAACTGTCGTATGATTTTCAATGTCCAGCTGTCGTGTGATTTTCAATGTCCATCTGTCATGTGCTTTTCAATGTCCATCTGTCGTGTGATTTTCAATGTCCATCTGTCATGTGATTTTCAATGTCCATCTGTCGTGTGATTTTCAATGTGGTCAACTTGCACACGGGACCTCCTATGTTTTTGCCCTTATCAGAGAAGGTAGGCACCCGATCTCACTATCAAGGACATCAGGGGGGAGTATGACGTCATTTGGACCACTGGTTCTGAAAAAAACAAAATGTCCATAAATTATATTCCCTCTACTGGGAATCATGCCCAGTACAAGGCCGGCTCAACCGACGGTGCAACTCGTGCATTTGCACGGGGCGGCAAATTTTTTTTTTTTACTTATTTTTACAATCCCGCCAAATATGATGCCTTTGTACATCCCTGGGAGAATGTTTTCTTGTGGCCAGAGATCACGAGATATACACTGTCTTGGGAATCCCAGTCAGATCAGTAAGCAGTTTCCAACAATTCTTAATATGATGCAGCTTATTCAATTCAACCAATGACAATCTCGCGTGACCCAGATTAGCCAATCATAGGCTACTTAAGTACTGATTTTTTTTATCGACCGTTCTATGTTGGCCGCTCGAATGTTTCACTTGTTTTCGAGTGTGTATTCAAGGAAGTTGATTTTGCTCAGTGTTAGTTTGCTATGTGTTCCAGCGATAAATAAGTTTTTTAAACGTTTTATGGAAATTAGTACAGTGCTTCATCGTCCTTTCATTACTAAATAATACATTTTATTGCAGGGTTTATTTAAAACAGTTTTAATATTCAAATAGATATAATGTCCGATAAAAGAAAAAAAAACTAGCAGGTGCCGAATATCGGAAACGGAAACAGGAAAAAGAACGCGATATTCAAAAACATAGCGGGGCTTTACATAAATATCTAAAAACTGAAACAGCTAATGTAGGACAGAAGAAAATAAGCAAATGTACCGATGCAAATGATTCTGAGCTCATGGCAAAAACTTCTAACTCGGACCGCAGTAACGTAGATATTACTAACCATGTCGAAAATGATACAGATTTGACCGTTTCCAATTCCAGAGATGAACTTGAGAGGTACACTGATCCGGCAAGATGGAATCCTTCTTTAAGCGATACCGAAAGACTGGAAATCGTAAAAAAAAGACCTGCCAGAGAGACCAAAAAATGATTTCGTTTATCCGCGCAGCTCTAATGGTCGGAAATTTTCACTAAATTTTTACACAAAGGAGCTAAGCAATGGAGAACATATTAATCGATCATTGTTAGTGTATTCAAAAGAAAAAGATTCTGTATTTTCTTTCTGCTGTAAGTTGTTTTTCTGTAGTAAAATGTCACTTACTACAGATGGCTATAATGATTGGGGTAATATGTATGTGTATCTTAATGAACACGAAAAATCTAAAAACCACTTGGAGTCCCATACAAAGTGGATTGAATTATCGTCCTGGCTTAAATCAGTACAGACAATTGATTCAATGCAACAAAAGTTATTAAATTCAGAAGTTCGACACTGGCGGAGCATAATAGAACGCCTAATTTCTATTGTCCAGTTCTTGAGCCTACAATGCTTGCCATTTCGTGGAACAACTGATAAATTATATGATCCTAACAATGGAAATGTTTTAAAGCTTGTTGAACTGATTGCCACATTTGATAGTGCTATGTGTGAAAATTTAATGAGAGTAGCTCGTGGATCGACCCAACATTACCTTGGGAAAAACATTCAAAATGAATTAATTGCTCTTCTCTCTGGAACCATAAAAAAGAAATAATTTATATGGTGGAGAAAGCTAAATTTTATAGCATAGTTGCAGACTGTACTCCCGATGTAAGTCACATTGAACAATTAACACTAATTGTAAGATTTGTTAATACGAATCCAGATGATATCAACATTCATGAGCATTTTCTTGGTTTCATTGCTGTTGCAGCAATACCGGCTCAGCGTTAACCGAATGCATTCTAAGAAAATTGTCAAACATGGATATTCCAATCGCAAACATGCGTGGCCAGGGGTATGACAATGGATCAAATATGAAAGGAAAACATTCAGGAGTTCAACAACGTATTAGGGACTTGAACCCGAGAGCTTTTTATATCCCTTGCTGTTCTCATTCTCTCAACTTGGTGCTCAATGATGCCGCGATGTCATCTAGAGAAGGGGTTTTATTTATTTTAAACGGTTCAGAAATTGTATGTGTTTTTCTCAGCGTCAGCACTGCGTTTGGGAATCCTTAAGAAACATATTACAACTCTAACGCCCAAGCCACTAAGTACAACTCGCTGGGAATCTAGACTCGAGGCTTTTCGTCCTTTAATGTATTATATTGAGGAATTTTATGATGCAGTTATAGAAATTGCTGATGACGAGTCAGTAGACAACATGGCGAGACATGAAGCTGAAACCCTTGACCTAAAACTCAGAGATTATAAATTGTTATGTTGTCTGGTTATATGGCACTATGTTTTAAACGAAATTAAGGTTGCTATTTTTCATAAAAATGGAATTGACTAGTGCCATAACCATTTGAGAAATGTTCTCCAAAGAATAAAGAATCTCATAAATGATGAATCATTTCAAAATTTTCTTGTTGATGCTGAAAAAGTTGAAGCTGATCCTGATTTGATACCAACGTTTGAATGTACAAGAGTGCGTCGGCAGAAAAAGCAACACAACTATGAAGCAAAAGATGAACCTATTTTGGATCCCAAAACTAAATTCAAAATTGAATTTTTCTTTGTTATTATTGATGTTGCAACCAATTCTATTGAAGAAAGGTTCGAGCAATTGGAACATCACAGTTCACATTTTTCCTTTTTATATAACATCCCTAAGTTGAAATCTGAGACGACAAATGAGCTCTTAAACAAATGTAATGGGACCAGAAGACGCAGCAATAGAGACAGCAGTCAGCGACTCATAGCTTGACTGCCTGCGTCAGGACCAGCGAACCAGAGCTGGTCAAGACCGTGCTACACCTCCACGTGGTGGTCCTGGAAACAGTCTGCAGCAGTGCAGTCTGGGTGAGCGAGCACGGATCGAAGAGGTAAGGCAAACCCGGTCCTAAAAAATGCCGTGCAGAAGTCGGATGTGTCGACCGAAAGGTGCAGATATCACAGCTTAGGCGTAAACAGACACAACGCAACCACCGTCCTTTTCAGGACGAACGAGGAAGAAGAAGAAGAAACAAATGTAAAAACCTAGAAGGCGTTTTAACACATCAAAAAAGTAGAAATATTGATGCCAATGAGCTATGTGATGAACCGAAAGTAATATCCAAATTAGTACCAGAAAATGCACCGCCAACTGAAGTTCTTTGTTATATTATTGAAAATAACATTGCTCCTAATGTCGCTATAGCCTTAAGAATATTACTAACTTTGCCTGCAACGGTAGCAAGTGGTGAGCGTAGTTTTTCAATACTGAAGCTTATTAAAAATTATTTACGCTCAACAATGGCCGAAACTAGATTGGAAGGACCTTCCATGATTTCAATTGAACATTGAAATCGATCAAAAATTAGACTACGCAGACCTTATTTCTGATTTTGCAAATATGAAATCAAGAAAAGTGTCTTTTTAAGCAGTAGATACTTCAAACAATATCAATTCAAACAATGTGAAAGTAGTGCTAAAAACTATAACAAGTACATACTATAGTTAAGTGTTTGTGACTCAACAGTTCATCGTTCCACATGAGAAGAGCATCCCCTATATGTAAGTAATGTAACTACATTTATTTCATATAATTGTCTCTAATAAAGTCAATGGTTTATTTTATGACTATACAGTATTTTCATCAATTTATGAATACATTATTATTAATGGTACTATTTAAAATTAGGCTAATGGTCATGAAATTAATGTTGAAGCTTGTTTAACATAATGGTTTTTAAAATTTCAAACATTAATTCATTGGGCTGGGGCAGAAAGATGTGGTATTGAAAGGGGCGCCAAAATTCCTAGGGCCAGCCCTGATATATATATATATATATATATATATATATATATATATATATATATATATATATATATATATATATATATATATATATATATATATATATATATATATATATATATATATATACATATATATACATATATCTTCTTCTTCTTCGATCCGTAACCGCCAACCGTCAAAGCAGTCAGCGGCCATCACGCCTGGTGGCGTCTTGTAGGGCAGCAACAAATTGATTCCACTTTGCTCGGTCGGCGGCCATACTTTGTACAGTGCCCCAACTGTGGTTCATTCTTTGCATTTTATGTATGTATATATATATATATATATATATATATATATATATATATATATATATATATATATATATATATATATATATATATATATATATATATATATATATATATATATATATATATATACATATCTATTCAAATTTATAGTTGATTTAATTAGTTTTAATGAACTGCATCCATATGTCTCAGTCACTTTAAATAAACATAAATAGAGCTATATCGAGTGAATAATTTAAGTAGAAGCTCTGTCTCTGGAATGAATAGTTTCTCTAGTCCAGTCTATCTATACGACTATCTTTTAGTATAAGACAATCTTGCACCTCCCTATATCTAGAAATATAAGTTTAACTACACACACACAGCTAAGCAACAACAAGATACACAAACGTGAAAAACTATGGTAAATTGGGTATGGGTCTGACCAACACACAAAGTTACCTTCTTAATTGGTTTATTATCATTAAACTTTACAACATCGAATACCTATAGAAAGATCAAATAAAATCAGAATTCATACATAGACAAATAACAGAATACATGTGCCCTCCCCCTTATTGAGAAGAAAAGAACCCAACAAGTTAATAGCCCCAAACGTTAAAGGTTAGCACTATGTTACAGAATAGACAGTAAGGAAAAGAACAAAGTTCCTACTAGATGCTATCCAGTAAGTAAACAATATTTAAGCAAAACCAAAGATGATACAGTTTCTGTAACTAAGAAATTATTCACTCTCTCTGTCTGACATACAGTGGCCACTCAATCACGCTTACCTAATCTGTGTGATATATCCCGTGGAAATACGAGTATCCTGAATATAAACTTCCAGTGTTTTTTATCTTCCAAATTTGGCCCCTGTCCTTCCTCTATAACAAATAAGATTTTATAATGGGGACACCAAATTTGGTGGTTGATTCCTGGATGAACAAATGTCACCTAGAATAGTTAGTGTAGAAAAAAAACCGCGATCTGTGTTCACATTAAACAGTAGAAAATATTTCCAGTTATTTTCACACATCTGGTTGCTAAAAAACTGTTACAATTTATAAATGATGATGATGGTAAATCCTATCGGCTGGCTCTGTGGTGAGTGCCGATTTTGAAACAGCGTAACTTGCTGGATAACTCCGCTGATACGACTGTCAAAAGTCAGATAGTGATGTTATTGGAATTACGCCACAGTGGGCTGATAAAATTGAACAGATATCTGGGTATTTATAAGTCTAGTTAAATTTACTATTTAAAATGTTAATTTGTCTCTTAGGCCAGTCCTGTTTACCACTGAACTTAGTGACGCATAAGCCAAGACGAAGACAACCTTAATCAATCAGTAAATGAAGAAAAGAACCAAAACAAACCAAAATAGACAGCTGGTCGCCGTTTGATCAGGTCTGCGAGAATAGAGAAACATTATTAAAAAAATACTATTATTATATCTCTATATTTATATACACGGAAGGGGACGAGACGATCTCTTATCCTCTCCGTCAGTCCTGATTAAAGTTAAAAGGCACACGGTGTCTCTAGCCTGTTCTATCGCGCGTCGCTTAGCGAGTACAGGTTTGGTTGAGGCATGCAGCCTTTCCCCTTCTGCTCCGGTCAATGATCAGCGCACAATGTCAATTATTATTTAATTATCCCTACGCGCACTTAACAAATATCGCCTGCCATTAATAGCTATTAGATTGTCGGCGTCTGTTTGTTTAGTCGCATGATATTAACCACCAGTCACTTATATAATTACACAAATGAAATATAACGTGAATTCTACGGTCCACCATCAGTCACGCCCAGCATATTAATTCAGTCAGCTAAACCGTATCTTCTTGTGTGAGGAAGCGGGTGATGGAAATACATTAAACTGAACTGGCAAGAAATATCTACGCTTTATTTCATTTCACTAGTTTTAACGCTAGGAAGTCACAGTGAATTATAATGGTAAAACTTAACACGTTTTAACACTTAAGCACAAATTTCTATTACCAGAATATCCGAATGAAATCCCCACGAAGGCTATTAACACACCTTACAAAAATGATTTTAGGCTACGTGTTTAGACTATCCGAAGAATTCTTAGCGCCAACTGATAACTACTTTGAGAAGACGCAGTTTATATACAGTACGTTATTTTCTCTCTGATCTATAGATGACGTTACTTTTCACACTATAGTGCATAGTAAAGAAATCAGAAACTACGTTCCCCAGATACAAGGCTTTACGGTCACTCTGTCGGCCATTGCTAATCGACAACAGAGACTTGGATCGTGTAACGGGTTTCCTTCCGAGATTTTTCCCGTTTCTGGAGATCAAAGATTTGCCTCTCCCTGTATGTACGAACATCAAAGGATCCCTCGGGAAAATATTGCTGCCCGAGCATCTCTCTTCAAAAAGGTCCGGTGTTTCCACGTGCATCTGTCTGATATCTGATGATTGACAGATCAGGTCGCGTGAGAAACTCAGGTAAACAAACCGGATTCGCTCCCTGTTTTGACTGGCACGTCGTGGAAGTTGGTAAACTCTCCATTTGTTTATGTCTCAAGGAAAAGGGACGTGGATTAAAAATGCGTAAACGCAGGATGTTAGTTGCATGGCTTTGCTAGCGAATCAAAGACCGTTAACGGAATTTCAGGGCTGTCGGATACTGTAGACTATATTTTCATATTCCGTCACAGCTCCCTAGAATTGAAGCATCATTCTTCAATCTCTTCCAAGAGTAATCTTGAGCAAAAGTTAGGTCCCACAAAGACATTCAGTAGATACTCTGAATGCTAGTACATCACTGCAGAGCAAGGTAGAATTTCCATGACCCCCTGCTATGTAACTTTACATCAGGCAGGTTACATCAAAAAATAATATACAAAATTATGTTGTGGTAAAATGTGGCATTTGATTTAGAAAAGCCTCAAGACAATGTGGCGTACAGCATAGTGCTATTTGTATGTGTCTCATTAGCAGAACAGAGCTTGTCAAAATTAATTAATGTTGTCTTATGACCGCAGAGAATTGTTGTAATATTTACCATACCCACCTGCTTAAATATTATAATGTGCTGTCTAATTTATAAATGCACTTAAATATGCTATGTAATTGTGATGATCACTTAAGCATGCTGTGTATTGTTGAAGATCATTTTACTGTGCTGTGACATTTTAAAGAACACTTAAATGTGCCATGTAATTTTGTGAGGCCCATAAGTGTGCCGCGAAGTAGACAAAAAATGCAAATTACAGATGCAGTTAAACTTGTAGTGAGTTTGTTCAATTACATACAGCTGTGTTTTTTTTCTTTCTATGTAATCTTGCCCATCATAATAATCCTAACTGATTGTAGAAATGCATTACAGAATTGGCCAGTATGTATGTTATCTTTAAAGTGTAAAATGTACTGTAATCAAAACACAGGTTGTGAGGAATATTAACAGGAGTATACTGGAGATTGCTATAAACCTGAACCTGTAACCCCTAATTGTAATATTGAGGTAGGATGTTGTATATCAAGTTGTTTAGACAAACTATGTCAAGCATAAACCTGAATCAGTCACTCCTGATGCTAATATTGAGGTTTTTGTTTAACTAGGGCTGCTGAGCTTCTCGATCTTTTGCGGCCAATACCATGTTGAAGTCTCCTTGTTATTACCTACACTGTAGATCTAAGCTTTTCCAGTGGCTTTTCTGCCATTCCGAAACATGCTGAGTCAAAGTCATGAGCTCCATTTTCTCCAGCTTGGCTTGCATTTAAAGGATTGTCACATCTGGTCCCAAACTCAGAGTGATAGGCACAGAGCATACCCCACCATTCAAGGGGACTCTCCAACTATGCAGAGCTAAAATACTATGCCCTGATTCTGGGATCTCCCAAGGAATTATCTTGTCCTACACAGAACCCGTTCTCAGCTTTCTTTGCCTATCACTTTGTCTATAGTGAGATCGTCCCGCATGTAGTCCATCAGGTTAAAGCCAAAGAATCATGTATGTGGCTCAAGTGACCTTGCCAAGCTTAGTGTGCAATGCTAAGTTCTCAACAAGTTTCACCACAGGGGGAATCCCTGGAAGTATGTCGATGATTTAAAGAGTCATTGAGGGATAATTAGCCTCACAGACAGGGATTCATTTCCACATATGTTTATTGTGCATAGCTGGTGGTCATATTAAGATGACCCAAATATGTCTCGATGCATGCTAATATTGAGGTAGGGTGTTGTATATTCAATTGTTGAGACAAACTATACCAACCATTAACCAGTCGCTCATGGTGCTAATATTGAAGTAGGATGTTGTATGTGATTTTCCAGTCCATTTTGCCTAAAAGCACCCATATTTTATCTTTTAGTGTACAGCCTGGGAACTCCGCCTACGCCGGTCCCAAGCCCAGCTGAAATAAGGAGGAGGGCGGGCTGCACAGAGTCTGTAAGGAGGCAGCCCCTCCTTCAAGCATGGGAAACTAAGAGCCAGGGATCCAGACCTCCAGGACAACCCAGAGTTCTCTGGGAGGACAACGTTAGACAATCTTTGAAGGACCGAGGACTAGAATGGAAACAAGCCCGGAGGAAGACACCCGATAGGGTAGTATGGCGCTCTCTCTTACAAACCTATTTGCCTCAAGTTAGAAGAGGAACAACTAAGTAAGTAAGTGTACTGCCTGGTTTGCCTAAAATCGCCCAATCATAGGTAACTCTTTTCAATGACAATGGTGTCTTGTACGTATGAGATTTTGCAAGTTTCCGGTTGAAAGAGGCTATTTCAAAGTTTATTTTGATATAGATTGCGTTTTCTAAATTAAGTGGTCAATTTTTTGCTTTTTTTTTTTTTTAAATTACGCTTCATAAAAATGCTATTTCAAGACATGAAAATCTCTCGTACCTTTTTTGCTCCGCAGTGAATATGGGTATTTTAGAGTTATCTCCCTTTAAAATTTCTTGTTCCGGGCATTTCATGGGGTATCGAAGTGGGTTTCTAAGTATCGCACTACTATTATGTATTCTTTCGCTTTTATTCATTCTTCCATCGCTACATCACGTTTTTTGCTTTTCATCAGGTGTTTTTGCTTCAGAAAGTTAGTTTGTCCAGACCATGACAGTCTAAGTGTAGAACTATTTAAAACAGATCCTGTATTAGTGGAACAATGCAAACAGAAACAATGCCAGTGAAGTGGAACAAAGGAAACATTGTTAAATTGCCATAAAAGGTGACCTCACTGACTGCAACAACTGGAGAGGAATTACTCTCCTATCGGTTCCCAGCAAAATATTGGACAGAATAGTTATTTAAAGAATTTCACAGCACTAGACCATAAACTGAGAAAGGAACAAGCAGGATTCAGAAGAAATAGACAATGTGCAGATCACATATTCACCCTCAGGAACATAATAGACCATGATGATAGGAAACTCGTTACAGAGCGATACAACAGGAAGCAATCTGATCATCAGAAGCAGTCCCGCCATCCGACAAGTGTTTCGGCCCGATTACTCCTTTACACTCTAAGGGGGGCGGGCCCACTTGGGTCATGACTCCCAAGCGTCTCAGCTTCCTGTTGTCTTGTATCGAAAATGAACCAATTTCACCTACGGTAGCAACTTTTAATCCACAACGCCAGCCGTGGGGGCAATTGTGAAAGTAACAAAGAAAAGACAAATTATTCCGTTCGTTCCGTCGCCCTTCACAACTAAGGACACACACTGAGACACGAGCGCACAGCCAACGAGCCTTAGCCACTGCGCGCCGCAAGCCACTGAAATTCTGTACCTGACACACTCCCTATAGTATACATCGCCTGTTGCCCCAGAGTCGCAGCCCTTTCACTAGTACACCAGAAAAACTCAGCGCTGTGGACTTAGAAAAATTTTGGTGTTTTCTGTACCGCAGCGTTTATTGTCACGATTTCCATTGCCCATTGCGGTTGTTCCACAGCCAGCCTGATGACTTTTCGGCAGTTTCGCTAAGCCTCTTCAGTGCCCTTGTTCTAGACTGTCCCTTCAGCCCCAACAGTTTCAATAAATCATACACTGATGCAGCCACAAGCCCTCTTGCGCCCACTTCAACCGCCATGACCCTTGCACTGAATCCATCATGTCTCAGATCCGCGGCCAGATCGCTATACTTGGCCGCTTTGAATGAATGTTGCTCGTCTAATCTGGATTCAAATGGCACGGTCAGTTCAATCAGTATGACCTGAAGCGTTGCTGAAGAATGAAGCACTATATCCGGCCGTCTCCGCGATTTTCTGATACTCTCTGGATATGCCCCCCGTCCAGGTAGGTCTACCGCCATCTCCCAGTCGTTTGCACAGTCAAGAAGAGATGGTAAACTGCTACCAGGTTTACTCGGTTTGGGGTGTGCTGACTTTCCTGCCCTCAGAAAGTATGTATCTGTGGTGTCTGGCCGGACTTTGCTATTTGCTTTCATTCTTGCCTGATCTATTGTCGCAGCAAGCTCATTTAGCACTTTGTTATGGCGCCAAGTGTATCGTCCTTGCCCTAATGCCACCTTACACGCTGAGAGCACGTGTTAAAGTGTCTGCCTCCCCTGGCACAGGGGGCACTGCTCATCATCTGACTTTCCCCATTTCACAAGGTTGGTGGCCGACGGCAGCAGGTCATACATTGATCTAACCACGAAGCTGAGCCTAAGAGGTGCCATATGCCATATATCATTCCATGTCAAGGATCTCTGCGGGGCTCCTTCCCATGTAGTCCATTGGCCTTGTTGGACCTGCTGCACTGCTTTTAGCAACCTCTTATCATTCTCAGCTCCTCGTATCTCCTGAACTACCATGTCTCTGCGTTCCCTGCTCGATGCCTTGGACCACCAGCGGATGTCACCATGCCCAAATCCCCATCTATTCGTTTTTGTGTATCCGATTACCTCTCTCAGTTTGAGTGACTCTTCAGCAGCATCAACAGCTTCTTCCACTCTTCACTTCCTTCCCGTTTTCAGTGTGGGCTGAATGGACTTAACCACGTCATCAGCTGACTCGCGTAGCATCATTGCAAGCCTTGCTTTTCCAACTTTGTACTCTTCAACAACTGACTTGAAGGGAAGCAGAAGTTTTGACTTTTTGCAGTACAGTGCTACATCTGACAGACCTGGTGGTACCCCTAGCCATTTTCTCATGAACTTGTTGACCTTCTGCTCTATAGCTTCCACTGTACTTGTGCTTATTTCATATATAAGCAGTGGCCACAGCAACTTCGGTATCAACATGAACTGGAGGCACCACAGTTTGAACTTTCCCAGGAGTCTGCTTTGGTCTATGATCTGTAGTCCTCTGTCTGCCATTTCTATTGTCTGTTGCACTGCCTTCGAGTCTTTTAATGAGGCATCGTACACCCTGCCAAGACTTTTAACAGGTTCCTCAATGACAGTAGGGATTCTTTGGCTGGAAACCGTGAATATGACCTCTGCTATCTTCCCTTTCCTGACTGATAGGCTTCTCGACTTCTTGGGTTTGAAGCTCATTCTGCACCAGCTGACTAGTTCATCCAGGCGTGCTAACATCCTCCGGGCCTGATGTTCATCTGACGTCAGAATTGTTGTGTCATCCATGAATGCTTTCAGCGGTGGCATGTGACACATTCCACCGAGCTTTGGACCTATAGCCATTCCTTCAGCCGCACTGAGGATTACCTGCATAGCCATGACGAATAGTATCGGAGAGATGGTACATCCCATCGCAATTCCAACTTCAAGGCCAATCCACTTTGTTGTGTACTCTCTGGTTGAAAATCTGACAGAAAACCCTGCGAAATACAGCTTCAGCATTGCTGCAATCTCTTGTGGAACATGATACATTTCTAGGGCCTGCCACAACATCTGGTGTGGAACGGATCCATAAGCATTCGCTAGATCCAACCAGATTACATGGAGGTTTGTTCTGTCAGACTTTGCCTTTTGGATTGCTTCCCAGATCATTGTGGCGTGCTCTAGACATCCTGGTGTACCTGGGATACCTCCTTTCTGAATGGTAGTGTCAATGTACCCATTTGCCAGGAGGTATGTAGTGAGTCTTTTCGCCATTACTGAGAAGAATATCTTCCCTTCCACATTGTGTAGTGAGATTGGCCTGAACTGACTGATGTCTGTGGAATTTTGTTCCTTCGGGATGTAGACTCCGTTTGCCTTTCTCCATTCCTTGCTTACGAGTTGGGTTTTCCACGCATTCTTCAGTAAACGGAGCAGTCGTTTGAGAACCTCAGGGCATCTTTTATACACCACATATGGAACACCATTAGGACCTGGAGCTGACTTGCACCGAGCTTTCTGGACAATGCTTTCTACCTCTTGCACCGTTAGGGACTTGTTGTTAAATTCAGCTCCTGGCTTACCCAGCCATTTAAGGCCTGCCATGCTGCTGAGCGGCTCATTTTTGCGACCATCTGAATATGTCATTCTAAGGTGTTCTTCCAGGTCTTCTTTCCTGATGTTTAGCGTACCCGACCGTGGCTGCTCAAACAGTTCTTTGGCAAACTTGAAGGGCTCCCTAAAGAATCTTTCCCTATCCCTTCGAGTCTTCCTTCTCTTCCTGCACAACCTTTCCGCTCTACAAAGGGCATTATGTTGGCCTTTCAGGTGCTCCCAAACTTGCTGTAACCCTTCCTTCTCTGTGGCAACTGCGTTCTTGAACAGTTTTCGGGCATGCTTCTTCTGTTTCCTGATGTCATCTATTTTAATTTGTCTTCTACTTTTCCGTGGTGGGTTACTTTCCCTTGCCTCCCTCACTCCGAACACTTTGCGACAGTGCAGATATATTATGTCGCCGAAGATTTCCAGCTTCTTCTCCAAAGTTAGCTGCTTCAGGCTGTTATCCAACTCTTTTGCCAAGGCTTCGTCCAGCTGTTCCCAAAGCCCTTTTGCACTGGCAGGTGGAAACTTTATTGCATCTCTCTTCCCGTCCAAGAAGTGTGTGAGATCATCATCTGGCAGATCAACTTGAATGGCAGAGGCAGCTATATATAAACTTTGCTGATACTGAAAATGCATTTGAATGCTTTTATTCACCATAATTGCCCATGGAAAATACTGAGGGCGTATGGAATCCCTAAATGCTTTGTCTCCATCATTAAAAGCCTGTATGCTAATGTGGCTTAATGGAAGTTATGCAGTTTCATAATCCAGATATACCAGGTTCGAAACCTGCTACAGGCGGTTTGGTAGCAGATTGCTTTGTGTGGATTTTTAACAATGGTATAAGCGCCGTACCATTCAGAAAGCAATGGCAAACTACTGAATGAAAAAATTGCCTAGAAAAATCACAAACAGCCAATAAAAGCTGGGGTTGATTGCCACGTCCTGTAAAGGATAAGCAACTAACTTATGCTAATTTTACATGCAATGTTGGGCAGAGCAACCTAACTTGTGAGGTGAAAACAGGAGTGCTGCAGGGATGCCCCTAAGCAACCAATATTTTTAAAACTATCATAGGCTGGGTGATGCGCCAGATAACAGCAAATGCCCCTAGAGGAATAAGATGGACAACATTCTCTACACTGAAGGATATAGAATATGCAGATGACATTGCACTATTCGCACACGCACATCAACACATTCAAGAAAAAAGCAGATTGAATAAAAATAGCCAACAGGTAGGATTAAACATTAATCTCAAGAAGACAGAAGTCATGACACTAAATGTTAGAAATTCTGCACCCATATAAATAAGGGACCAAGAATTGGAAATTACAAGCACATTCACATACTTAGGAAGTATAGTAACACTTGATGGTGGAACAAGCAAAGACATCAGCAGCCGAATGAATAAAGCAAAAACCGCCTTAACCAGCCTTAACAACATCTGGAAATCCTCCCAGTATAGTACAAACACTAAATTAAAAATAATAAATTATGTACTTTTGTGTGGTGCAGAATGCTGGAGAGTAACAGAAAAGGAAATGTCCAAACTGTTCTCTTTCCAGACAACCTGCTTAAGGAATAATTCTTTGAATTTTCTGGCCAAACACCATCATCACCATGTAAGAACTGCTAACTTGTAGCCACCAAGAGGTCATGCGCAGTATTATGGCCGGTAGATGCTGGAATTGAGTTGGCCATATCCTCAGAAGAGACCCTGACACCATCACCAGAACTACCATGCTATGGACTCCAGAAGGAAAATGAAAGCAAGGATGGCCAGAAGCCACCTGATGAAGAACAGCGGAGGCAGAGATGCTGAGCATGAACCAGAGCTAGGGCACCACACAGAGGACGGCTGTCGACCAAGCAGAGTGGAGACAGTTTGTTGCTGTCCTACAAGACACCACTAGGGGTGATGGTCACTGATTGCTTTGTCCATCAGGGACCAAAGAAGAAGAAGTTCTCACTACATGGCACTTCATCTATCTTTGTTCTCACTACACCACATTTTCTCTGTCAGCATTCACACTACACCACATTTTCTCTGTCAGCATTCACACTACACCACATTTTCTCTGTCAGCATTCACACTACACCACATTTTCTCTGCCAGCATTCTCCCTACACCACATTTTCTCTGTCAGCATTCTCACTACATCACATTTTCTCTGTCAGCATTCTCACTACACCACATTTTCTCTGTCAGCATTCTCACTACACCACATTTTCTCTGTCAGCATTCTCACTACACCACATTTTCTCTGTCAGCATTCTCACTACACCACATTTTCTCTGTCAGCATTCTCACTACACCACATTTTCTCTGTCAGCATTCTCACTACACCACATTTTCTCTGTCAGCATTCTCACTACACCACATTTTCTCTGTCAGCATTCTCACTACACCACATTTTCTCTGTCAGCATTCTCACTACACCACATTTTCTTATTCAGCATTCTCACTACACCACATTTTCTCTGTCAGCATTCTCACTACACCACATTTTCTCTGTCAGCATTCTCACTACACCACATTTTCTCTGTCAGCATTCACACTACACCACATTTTCTCTGTCAGCATTCACACTACACCACATTTTCTCTGTCAGCATTCTCACTACACCACATTTTCTCTGTCAGCATTCACACTACACCACATTTTCTCTGTCAGCATTCTCACTGCACCACATTTTCTCTGTCAGCATTCTCACTGCACCACATTTTCTGTGTCAGCATTCTCACTACACCACATTTTCTCTGTCAGCATTCTCACTACACCACATTTTCTCTGTCAGCATTCTCACTACACCACATTTTCTCTGTCAGCATTCACACTACACCACATTTTCTCCGTCAGCATTCACACTACACCACATTTTCTCCATCAGCATTCACACTACACCACATTTTCTGTGTCAGCATTCTCACTACACCCCTTTTTCACTATCGGTGTTCTCACTAAACCACATTTTCTGTATCAGTTTTCACACTACACCATATTTTCTCTATCTTTGCTCTCACCAAACTACATTTTCTCTTTCATTGCTCTCACTACACCACATTTTCTCTATCTCTGCTCTCACTACACCACATTTTATCTGTCTTTGTTCTTACTACACCACATTTTCTCTATCTTTGCTCTCATTACACCACATTTTCTCTATCTTTGTTCTTACTACACCACATTTTCTCTATCTTTGTTCTCACTACACCACATTTTCTCTATCTTTGTTCTTACTACACCACATTTTCTCTATCTTTGTTCTTACTACACCACATTTTCTCTATCTTTGTTCTTACTACATCACATTTTCTCTATCTTTGCTCTCATTACACCACATTTTCTCTATCTTTGTTCTTACTACACCACATTTTCTCTATCTTTGTTCTCACTAGACCACATTTTCGCCATCTTTGTTCTTACTACACCACATTTTCTCCATCTTTGTTCTTACTACACCACATTGTCTCTATCTTTGCTCTTAATACTCAGATTTTTTTTCTTTTTCACTATGCTACATTTTCTCTATCAGTGTTATCACTACACCACATTTTCTCTATCAGTTTCCTCACTACAGTACACTTTCTTTATCAATTTTCTAATTACATCATTTTGCTCGACCTATCAGTTTACTCACTTCAGTACATTTTCATTATCAAACTTCTAATAACCCCATTTTTCTCCACGTTAGTGTTCTCATTACACGACCGTTTCTTTATCAGTCTTCTTTTTGCACCAAATTTTCTCTTCAATGTTCTAAATGCAAAATATTTTCTCTATCTGTCATTGTTCTCACACGTCACGGTTTCGTTGTCTACAACTGCTGTTACTACAGGATGTCATGCTATTTTATCGACCACTATTCTCACTACACCACATTTTCTGTCTTTCAGTGTTCTCATTACATCTCATTTTCTCTATCGATGTACTCACTATATGGGACCTAAGACGCGTCAACGGTGAGGAATGTAGTTAGCGACCCATAGCTAAGTCTTGACATATGGATGCAAGTCATGGGCAATGACTACAACCCATAAAAGCCAGATCCAAACCTCAGAAATGAGGTATCTGAGGAAGGTGGTTGAAGTAACAAGAAGAGACATGGTCCGCAACCAGACGATACGTCAAGGCCTAAAATGCCACCCCCTGCAGACCCAAGTAGAACAGTCCCAACTAAGATGGTTTGGCCATGTCTGCAGAATGGGAGAAGATCAGCTACCATGACAAGCATGGGAAACAAAGAGCCAGGGATCCAGACCCCCAGGACGACCCAGAGTCCGCTGGGAGGACAACATTAGACAATCTTTGAAGGACCGAGGACTAGAATGGAACCAGGCCAGGAGGAAGACAGCCAATAGGATAGTCTGGCGCTCTCTCTTCCAAACCTCTACACCTCACGGTAGAAGGGGAACAACTAAGTAAGTAAGTAAGACCCATAGCTTGACTGCTTGCATCAGGGTCAGCGAACAAATCTGACCAAGACCCTACTCCACCTCCAAGTGGTGGTCCTGGAAACAGGCTGCATCACCGCAGTCTGGCTGAAAGAGTAGGGATCTAAGCGGGAAGGTTAACCTGGTCCCAAAAATGCCATGCTGAAGTCGGATGTGTCGGCCGAATGGCGCAAATATCGCAGCTTTGCTGTAAACGGACACAACGCAACCAACGTCCTTTTCAGGACGAACGAAGAAGAAGTTCTCACTATATTACACTGTCTCTGTCTATATAAAACAAAAATTAAATGTCTACCCCTGACCTGAAAGCATAAACGTGACTTGGTTTGAGACCCTTTATATATTGTGCAGGACGTAAATTACAACACCAATAAGTTGAAAGGATTTGTTGAAACCAATAATGCCATATCGTTTACTCAAATAAATGTATGCGGCAAAAACTGTGTTTTCTTTCACGTATAGGCGTGTATAAACAGTTAACTTTGAGTATCTTTAAAGGTCCGAATAACTTATATATTTAGCAAAGTGTGTGTTTATTTCCTTTTAATAGTGTAGCCGTTGTGTTTGTTCATTAATTACAGAAATTGCCTGTTAAAAAATAGTTGCGCATCTCTGGACTAAAAACGCCTGTGGGGACTTATTCTCTGACTGGGACCCAAAGACGCAGCAACAGAGAATGCAGTCAGCGACCCATAGCTTGACTGCTTGCGTCAGGGTCAGCGAACCAGAGCTGACCAAGACCCTACTCCACCTCCACGTGGTGGTCCTGGAAACAGGCTGCATCACTGCAGTCTGGCTGAGAGAGAAGGGATCGAAGAGGGAAGGCAAACCCGGTCCCAAAAAATGCCGTGCTGAAGTCGGATGTGTCGGCCAAAAGGCGCAGATATCGCAGCTTTGATGTAAACAGACACAACGCAACCAACGTCCTTTTCAGGACGAACGAGGAAGAAGAAGAAGAAAATTCTCTGACTTTTTTTTTTTTTCCTTAACCAGCGGCACTTGGGCTTTCAGCCCTTCGGCCCAATGACATGTCATTGCGAGGCTGGGGAACCTGAGGACTTTCCTTCCAACCCGGTCAGGAGCTTCGCTCCTTCCGATCCACAGAGGGTTTATCACAGGAGCCGTTCAGGCTATTCAGTCAAATTTCCGGCCGTAAACATTTCTTCAAACGCCGACGCCCGGGTTTGAACCATGAACACCTGGTCGCCAGTACAACGCCGAAGCCATTACACCAGCGCGGCTCCATTTGATAGTGCCATTATGCGGGAAACAAACAGCAATTTCGATTGATGGAAATATTTATTGAAACAGTTAACTTTTATTTCTAATTTGATGACCAAAGTCTGTCATACGTGTAATTCTGCGATTGATCAGAAATGAAAATTCTCGTTTCTTCTTTCTTGTTGCGATTGACACTAGAGGGTAAAAATGTCACGTGAATAATACAAAACACCTGGCATTTATACCCTACCCCCTGAATATTATTTTTTTGGGGGGTTTTATTTTTGTTTTGTTTTATCTCGTTTTTGTTATTTTGGTATAGTTTGTGTTTTTAAACATACAAGCACAATATGATTTGACAGATGTGATGCGACTTTCCCGTATTGGCAGTTATTCATCTTATTTGGAATTTTAAAAAAATATATTTCGTAATTGTAATCCATCAGAGGTTGAAGAGGATATTTTTTATCATTAAATTTAAAAAAAAAAAGGAAGAAAAACCCAACTGTTGCGTGATAAATTCTCGCAACATCGTTTTATTTCAATATCTGTTTTATAACGCAAGGGCAACAACTGCTTGGAATTTATAGTCACTTTTCTCGGTAAGCATTTGTCTTCTCGCGTTGGTATCGAATGCAGTTAAGTTTGAGCTGTGGTCGTTTTGCGCTGGACTGCGCATGACTTGTCTTGCTTCTTTGTCGATCGGTTTCCGCCCACCACTAGTGGGGGTGAGCGATTTGGAATGGCGAAAGAGATGCCTCGTTGAAGAGGGGATCTCCGCTATTTTTGTTCTGTCAGGGATGTGTAGTCCTCTTAATGGATATTTCGTTTATTCGAGATAATACCTCTAGTGTTTCCCACATGTCGGGAGGCGTGATATTTCTGTGTATTTCATGAAAGCAAGGTAAATTGACTCTTTCATTAACTCTATTGATTTTGGGTCGTGAGCGATTTCGATTCATAGCCTGTCTGCGAAAGTCGTCGTCACGAGATGTTTTCCTAGCTCACATGTCGCTGCATTGTACTGCATCGGTTGATGCAGGTACCAAGGACCATTACTTGCTACTTTGTTAAATGAACTAGGTTTGGAAAACCTTTATTATCTAGAGGATATTTTTGAGGACATTATTTATACTTCGGCAGACGTGTCTGTCTTGCTGAAGTCAAACTAAGGAGAGTGAACTGATCTCATACATCTGGTTATCTCCTGGCTGTTATAGAAAAGGATGGAGTTGTTCACCTGACTACATTTACAGCACTTTGAAATATAACATGCATCTGACTCATCATTGTAATGCTGTCTACCGTTTATTGCTGTATTGAATGTTGCTGTGATAATGACTGTTTGATGTGCCTACACATTTGCGTAACCATTTTGTCACTGTGGCGTCCACAATAAATAATGAAGAAAAACGTCAACGGCTGTTTCAAGACTCATTGACTTTATACGTCGTGAGTTTATTGACGTCCTATGTGGATTGCCCTGTTATTGTTGCATGAACATTGTTTTGACTGAACACATCTACACACTACACAAAACCAGACATGCGGATGCCATCCATCATCATATGGCATCACGCATCATTTGGTGGCCATAAGCTGGTTTGATTCTGGTACCAGCAAACACGGGGTCCCTTACCCACTTCATTTTCAACAAGAATTCATCAGCATCCTTCAAGAAATTAACATTCTTCAATACAGTCAACATCTTCAAAATTTTCAAAGTACTCGGCGTTGCCCGGTAAAAGTCAAATTTCAATTTTTTGACGGAAACAAGAATTTGACAGTACCCGGCGTTGTTACATGTTGCCGGATAACTCGGACTGCTGTTATCTTTTACGCAAGTCAAGCAAGTTGCTGCTGTCAAGGTTCCAGTGCTGTCGTTTTTTGAGAAGGTCAAGTGCCGGTTGAAACGGGTTGTTTTCTGAAGAAGGCCAAGTACCGATTTCCATCAACTTACTTTTGGATTAGAAGGTCAAGTGCCGAAACAACTCAACACACAGTATGTCAGAAGCTCTTGTACCATCGTGTTAGCAGTGGAAGCAGTTCAGATGTGCCATCATCGTTGGAGCTTCGCTCTTTAGGACGTTGATTGACATCCGTTTTTTCTGCTGTTCTACGATTGGAAGCCTATAAGTTAAGTGGCCTGTTTGTATGTAAACTGTGCCCTTATACTTCTGCTGGGTCTTCTGTGTATCATCTCATTCTATATGTTTTATGTTTATATGTTATTTGTATATTTATATGTTTATATTTCAGCGGGTTCTCGGTTGGGTGGTGTCTCCGTTAGATTATGCCACGTCATAGAGGTCGTCTATTGTGAGCGTTTTCTGTAAGGTTTGCAAATTTCCAATACTGGAATTTACTAAGCGACTTCTGTTGCTATTTATGTTAGCTGTGATGACATGTTTTAATATTGTTTTCGTTATTATTTCGCATTCTTTAGTTTTGTTTTGATTTGTTTGTGTTTGTTAGCCTACTCTTGTCTATAATTTAGTTTCATACAACGTTTTTGTTTATACACTGTGGTGTCATGTATTTTGTTTAATTCTATCGCAGATATCGTCACATTTTTTGTGATATTTCATTAATTTCTGCTTTATTTTTAGTTGATTTCTGCGAAAGTTTTTGTATTGTTGCTGATCTTTGTTATTGTTTACATTGTTATTGTTTACATTGTTTGTATTGTTTACATTTTCAATGTTTACATTCTGCATGTGTTTACATAGTCATTGTTTACAGTTATAGTAATTAGTTAATGGGCTATGCTAATGCACTGTTACTACTATACTGATGATAAATGAATGATGAATAGTGTCGTGCACTATTGAATGAGAAGTGCACTTATGATCAAGAATTGAGTGCTGATATTTCATATACAAGTTCTTTGATTGGAGACTTGTTTCCCACAGAGACTGGGATAATATAAGGTGATGTGAATATACAAGTGCTTAATTAAGACTTGTTACACTTAGGTTTGAAATAAATTAGTTAATTATTTCAGGTTTTGGACTCATATGTTAGACAACATGTCTACATTTGAGCACTTTATTGAGCAGGGTAAATTGCTTGGGAAGACTGGTGATAAGTTAGAAGAATTTGCAACTGCTCGATATGATAAAGCAATGGAAGCTGAACAAAAGAAACTGCAGATGCAGGTGGATGAAAAAAGATTCCAAATGGAAATGGAAAAACAAAAAAGGGAATCAGAAGCTGAGGAGAGAAAACTCCAGCTACAGCTAGAAGCTGAAAGACTTCAAAAAGAGGCTGAGAATAAAAGACTTGAAAAAGAGGCTGAGAATAAAAGACTTGAAAAAGAGGCTGAGAATAAAAGACTTGAAAAAGAGGCTGAGAATAAAAGACTTGAAAAAGAGGCTGAAAATAAAAGACTTGAAAAAGAAGCTGAAAATGAAAGACTTCAAAAGAGGCTCAGGCTGAGGAAAGAAGATTACAGAGAGAGTCTGATGAGAGGAAAGAGAAAGCAAAAATGGAACATGAAGAAAAGGTCTTAGCTTTAGAGTTGGAAAAATTGAAATTGACAAGCATGAGTAATGGTAATGATTCAAACAAGGGTTCATCTTCTGGTAAGGCTAATAATGATACTTTTAAGATTAAGTTACCAACATTTAGTCCTTCCAGCGATGACATAATGTTCTATCTGGACAGATTTGAACAAGCATGTACAGCTCATAACATAGACAAAGCAAAATATGTTTATCAGTTATCAGGGATACTGACAGGTAAAGCTCTAAGTATATTAAATATGGTGGATGAACCTGACAAGAACAATTATGAGGTTGTCAGGACCGCTTTGTTAAAGAAATATCAGCTTAACGAAGACGGCTATCGTCTACAATTTAAAAACATGTTACCTGAAAATGGAGTTGAATTCTCCGAGTTTATTGCAAGAATACGCATTACTTTCTCACGATGTGTTGAACTATCTAAGACGGAAAAAACTTATGAAGGACTTATGGACTTAATACTTAGAGACAAAGTCATGTCGTCTGTCAATGAGTCTTTCCTTGCTTTCCTTCATGAACGTAAACCTAAAACAATAAAAGAAATGGAAGATTTCTGTTGCCAATACGTAACTGCGCACCCACACATAACCATGGGTAACTCTAAGGTGAAAGAAGGTTTACCAGTTGCTTCGGCAGCTCCGTATGGTCAAAACTTTGCTCGTAGATCCCAACAAAATTTTGATAGAAAGAGTAGCGGTAATTTCTGTCAAAATCATGGAAATCAATTTCATGGTGATTCTTCTTCGAAGAATTGGAGACAACCTGATAGTACTCGTTACTATCACCCTAATAATTATAAGCATTTCAAAAGAGGATATGGTAATAGAGGTTATTCCTGCCGAAGACCTCAAAACCAAACAAATAGATGTTCGCATCAATGTGAACATGATAGTAATCGTGGAAACTGGAATTCGAACCAGTATAACAATTACAATAGAGACAATAATAACTGCAGAGATAATAATAACTCTGATAACTTCAGAGGTAATAATAGTCGGGGTAGATCTCAACACAAAAAAAAAAAGAGATATCAGCAGGCTAATGCTGTACAACAGGAAACTGAGGCAGCCTGTAATCATGTTGTTGATAGTAAAAACTTTGACGCTGTCACTAGTTCTGCTTTTGACTTTGAGAGAGCAAACAAATGTCCCCAATGCAGTACTTTATTCGAACCGGGTACCATAACTACTTTGAGTTGTGGTCACCCACTTCCCGCTCTTCCTGCTGCTGTTGCGCATGACGGGAGGGGTTCTTTAATTCTACATAAGGGTCTTGTTAATGATACTCCGGTCTCACTACTTTTCGATTCCGGATGCACCACTATTGGTGTTAGACAATCGCTTGTAGATCCATCTTGTGCTACAGGAAGGGTTATTAAATGTGTCACATTTGGCGGCACTCTAGAAAAATATCCTACTGCTGTAATTCGCATTGCCACTCCTTTCTTTACTGGAGATGTGCATGCTTGTCTCTTACCTAATCCTATTGCGGACCTTATTATTGGTCGTATTCACGGAGTTAGGGAGTGTACCTCACAGCAGATTGCTGCTTGGGAACATAATAACATGCAAGCTACAAATGCAGTAGTTACAAGAGCACAAGCTCTACAAACACCCGAAACTTCACTGAATAGTGATAATGAAGTTGATAGCCAAGATAGTCACTTAGTAATCACTCGTGACTCTTTCATAAAATTGCAAGAAGAAGATTCTTCTTTAAAAAAAATTCTTCGTTCTTGCGAAGAAAGGTGATCCGAATCAGGATACAAATAGAAAATCTTGGATTGCAATGAGAAACGGCGTACTTGTACGTATGGTACAAGATTCGGCTACGTCGGCACATTCGCAAATTCTTGTTCCCAAGAGCATGAGAGTCCAAATATTGCAACATGCTCATGACTCGCAATGTGCTGGACATATGGGTTTTGCCCGTACGAAGTCGAGAGTCCTTGCGGCTTTCTTTTGGCCTTTTGTCAATAAGGACATTCGTATTTACTGCCGATCATGCAAGGTATGTCAGGAGGTCAAATCTAGAGGACCACGACATGCTGCGCCTATCCAGGCTGCTGACATTCCTATTCGGCCGTTTCAGAAAATGGCCATAGATATTATTGGCCCTTTTAAGGTCAAGTCGGCCAGAGGACATCAGTTTATCCTTACATGTGTCGATATGTGCACACGTTGGCCAGAGGCTATTCCTCTTAAGAGCATATCTACTACAGATATCGCAGATGCTCTTTGGTTGATATTTTCTCGCTTGGGGTTCCCCAGAGAAATATTGTCAGACCATGGCACTCAACTCATATCTGACACTATGTCACAGGTAATGTCTACCTTACATATTGAACGATCTCTCAGTAGTATCTACCATCCTATGTCTAATGGGTTAGTTGAGCGTCTGAATAGAACGCTCAAGACTTTGCTTGGTAAGATAACTGAAGATCATCCTCAAGATTGGGACAGGGTTTTACCCGCGGCTCTCTTTGCCTATAGAGAAGTCCCTAATGAACACACAGGATTTTCTCCCTTCGAACTTGTCTTTGGCGCGCGTCCACGCGGCCCTATGTCTTTATTACACGATCTCATCACTGCCGATGATATTAGCGATGAAACTCAATCCTCATATGAGTATGTCATTGCTCTTAGACAAAAGATCATTGAGGCATGTAAGCTAGCAACTGCTTCATCAGAAATTGCTAAAGAGAAGGCAAGGCAGTTTGCTAACAAGAATAGATGTCTACGACAACTTTGTCCAGGTGACAAAGCATTCGTCCTACTCCCCAGTAGGGAAAATAGACTTCTTATTGCATGGAAAGGTCCGTATGCAATAGTCTCTCGGATTTCCGATGTTGACTATGTGGTCGATATTGATGGAAAGCATAAAACTTTCCACATAAACATGTTTTCGGAATTTCACGAACGTCCGGACTATTTGCTGCCTATTTTCCAGGCAACGGATGATGCTCCTGCACCTCACGGTCATTATTCATCCCTGTCTGTCATTCAGGATGAGGAAGCTACCTTCTCTGATGTCAACCTTCCCCTTCCAGTGGTTCCATTACATTCCACGGAATCTTGGAAAAACGTTTCTGTTTCTCCTAATCTTTCTGGTGACGAACATCGACAAGTCTCGTCAATGTTACAAACATTTCAGGATGTTCTCACTGACATTCCTGGACACACAGATGTCATAGAACATGACATAATTCTTACCGACAATAATCCAATTAGGGTTAGGCCGTATCCTATTCCTATACACTTTCAGTCGCAAGTGGAAAAGGAATTGGATGAAATGATTCAATTAAATATAATTGAACCATCGACTTCACCATATTCTTCTTCCATGGTTATTGTCCGGAAGAAGGATAAGAACATACGAATTTGCGTTGATTATCGCAAATTGAATCAGGTCACAAAGTTCGACGCTGAACCGATGCCTTTGTTAGAAGATCTACTGATTAGACTTTCTAATTCTAGATTCTTCACTAAACTTGACTTGTCTAAAGGTTATTGGCAAGTGCCTTTAGCAGAGCATGCCAAACCTCTTACTGCTTTTTCTACACCTAGGGGTCTATTTCAATGGAATGTTATGCCTTTTGGTCTCATGAACGCCCCTGCCACTTCGTTCGCATGATGCGTCGAATTCTGTCACATCGTTCGGATGTCATCGCATACTTAGATGACATCTGTCTCTTCAGTGATACCTGGGAAGATCACTATTTAGGGTTATATGACTTACTGTCCACTCTACGTGAGAATAATTTGACAGCAAAACTTCTAAAGCTTTTGTTGGTTTTGGTGAAATCTCTTTCCTGGGTCATCGTGTTGGTCATGGTCTCTTGAAGACAGAAGACCACAATACTTCCAAAATACTGAACATCTCTGTTCCTAAAACGAAGAAACAAGTTAGGAGTCTCTTAGGTTTAATTCAATTTTATGGGAGATTTATTCCAAATTTATCTTCGATCATGGCACCTCTCTCAACATTGTTGAAGAAAGGTTCGCCTAATCTGGTCCGTTGGTCTGAAGAATGCCAATCTTCACTAGACCAAATCAAGAATATATTTTCTTCTCCTCCCATCTTAAGATTACCTACTCTTGATAGGACTTTTGTTCTTCGGAGTGATGCTTCATCCACTGGGATTGGAGCAGCACTGATGCAAGAATATGCAAATACTCTGCATCCTGTTATGTACATTTCTAGAAAACTAAATGCGGCAGAGAGGAACTACTCGGTTTTAGACCGTGAGTTGTTAGCGATGGTTTGGTCAATTCTAAAGCTACAAAGATTCCTCCTGGGCGCACATTTCATTCTAGAGACTGATCAGAAAGCTCTTACAGCTATTCAGACTAAGAATTTGAAGAGTTCGAGATCCACTCGATATGCTATAGCTCTTCAACCTTTTCACTTCACGGTACGAGCTATCCGTGGTGCGGATAATGTGATGGCTGACATTTTGTCTAGATGCCCACATGACTCCAACTAATACTTCTGTCCTATATTTCCATATATTACAGAGTCATAACACACCTATATTTCTACAATAGATTAGCACATCTGTACTTACTTTATATGTACACACTATCGTGCTTTGTTGTCATCTTCTTCTGTTCGTTTTTTAAGATGATAGAGGAGGACTGAGTAGTTAATATAAGGGCCGTTAGTTTACTAAACAGCCACAATTATTAATAATGTTTTGTACCTTATGAAGCATATTAGTTATTAATTAGCATTATATTGCTTGTACTTTCTCAGAATGTCATTGTTGAGCTGAGGACTTACCTTACGAGTTCTAGATTGTGTACTTACCCTCGGAATACCAGAGCATATGTCCTGGATCGTCATGTAGTTTAACTTTACTATGTACTTATGTCATTACATGTCAAAGAATGTACTATCTAAATTTTCCTATCAGATTTGTACATCCATTTTTAAAGACAATATTAGAGTATGCTGTTTAATGATGATTATAGTAACTTGCATACGTATATTGTGTTTACATGCTAACGTGATGTGTGTTGGTGACACCTCCCCGATGTGAATATTTTTTGAGACATATTTATTTTTCTGTTGAGGTATATCCTCACCAGACACTCTATAATTAGCCTATTGTTTGGCAATTTAGTTAATTATCAGCGCATAATTCGTGCGTTTTGAGCCGCTTATCGCTTGCTCTTTGATATTGAAAAAAAAAAATATGTTCCACATTTTTTTTTTTATCGGGAGGAGGTGGTGATATGTTGCGTGATAAATTCTCGCAACATCGTTTTATTTCAATATCTGTTTTATAACGCAAGGGCAACAACTGCTTGGAATTTATAGTCACTTTTCTCGGTAAGCATTTGTCTTCTCGCGTTGGTATCGAATGCAGTTAAGTTTGAGCTGTGGTCGTTTTGCGCTGGACTGCGCATGACTTGTCTTGCTTCTTTGTCGATCGGTTTCCGCCCACCACTAGTGGGGGTGAGCGATTTGGAATGGCGAAAGAGATGCCTCGTTGAAGAGGGGATCTCCGCTATTTTTGTTCTGTCAGGGATGTGTAGTCCTCTTAATGGATATTTCGTTTATTCGAGATAATACCTCTAGTGTTTCCCACATGTCGGGAGGCGTGATATTTCTGTGTATTTCATGAAAGCAAGGTAAATTGACTCTTTCATTAACTCTATTGATTTTGGGTCGTGAGCGATTTCGATTCATAGCCTGTCTGCGAAAGTCGTCGTCACGAGATGTTTTCCTAGCTCACATGTCGCTGCATTGTACTGCATCGGTTGATGCAGGTACCAAGGACCATTACTTGCTACTTTGTTAAATGAACTAGGTTTGGAAAACCTTTATTATCTAGAGGATATTTTTGAGGACATTATTTATACTTCGGCAGACGTGTCTGTCTTGCTGAAGTCAAACTAAGGAGAGTGAACTGATCTCATACATCTGGTTATCTCCTGGCTGTTATAGAAAAGGATGGAGTTTTTCACCTGACTACAATGGAAAAAATAAGAGCAAGGGATCCAGACTTCCAGAACGACCCAGTGTCCGCTGGGAGGACAACATTAGACAATCTCTGAAGGACCGAGGACTAGAATAGAACCAGGTCAGGAGGAAGACAGCCGATAGGATAGTATTGCTCTCTCTCTCTTCCAAATATCTACACCTCACGGCAGAAGAGGAACGACTAGCTAAGTAAGTATTATAAAAATGTTATAATTCATAAGTATCGATTGCAATGACCTACGAATAATAGTGACCATGAACAAAATAATAAAATCTAAAAACCAATTCAGAAAAACAACAAATTACCACAACACCACGTGACTTCTGACGTTACACATCCGTTGCGCTGGAACTGCGAAAGATAGCAATGCTAGTGTGTAGATTAACGTTTAGTCCTACTTATGATACTAATATAAACTAATATTTCCTACACAGTTAAGTGTCCAACCTACTATTATATAAAACATTCACAGAACAACATATAAACTCACCAGTTACGTCTGAGTGTCTGCATCCTTAGTTAATGGCATTCTGCATTTCTAATTCTACAAAACGCCAAAAGAGATTAGGCCTGATAGTGTTCTTTTCGACTAGAAGCAAGCTTGTCTTACATTTTAGACATTCATAGCAATCTTAATCCAACCGTAGGTCAAATAGGCATCACGTAGGCCTACGTACTTTTGTATATTGTTTCAGCCTCAGAAAAATATTGAAACTTGAAACGATCACTTTGCAATCTAGGGAGAAAAGCTGAAGAAAAAAAATGTATTAGGAATTCATTGGTTGTGCTTAATTTAATTACTTTCTCATGTTTCTCACTTTCTTTCCTTTCCCTAACTTAGGGCTTTTGGCCGCAATGTAGGGAATTTTCTTTTGTTTTTTATACTAGTAAGATACATTACCTTGTTTTCCAATTTGTTTAACAACCTACCCTCATGACATCTAACGCAGTCTGCCTCATTTTCTTAATGAAAAAGAATGTTTATATACATGTAAAATTTTCATGCTATAGGCCTAATCAAATCAGCCTTTATTTACTTTAGGTTTATGTGTCTATATTTAAAAATTATTTTATGCAGAACATTATCAACGATTCAATTTTGATACTAAATGCAGCATATTCATTTCAGATCTTCTTCAAGCACCATGCCTGGTGGTGTAGGCAGTTATGTCTCCCTACAACTTCCTGTCTCCAGAACTATTTATCAGTTCTGCTGTTGACCTCTTTCCATGCAATGATGTTAAACTGTCAAATCTCTTCTCCCGTTGTCCTCCTCTGTCACTTTTTTCCATCAGTCTTTCCTGTTGTTGTGAGATATTCAAGCTTTCTACTTCTTATAACATGCCTAAAGATAGTAGATTGCTTCCCTCTAGCCTAAGGACTGAGCTTCCTTTAGATATTAGCCTCTTTCAGGATATCTTTGTTACTCTTTTTAGCTGGCAAGTTATTTTTAACACAACAGAAGGATCTCACTATGGTCCCAGTGATAGGCAGGGGGAGCTGAGAAGTGGCTGTGTGCAGGATGTGTCAATTCCTTGGAAGAGCCCAGAAACAAGAGCACATTTATTTAAGCTCTGCATAGTTGAAGAGCCCCCTTGGATGGTGGGAAATGCACAGTATGCCACGTGCTTCTTCCTTCTAGCTTGAGACCAGATGTGATAATCCTTTAAATGCAAACCAAGCTGGATAAACTTGAGCTCATGACTTCAACTCAGCACGTTTCAGAATGGCAGAAAAGCCACAGGAAAAGCCTAGTTCTACAGTGTAGATCTTCTTCTTCCTCATTCGTCCTGAAAAGGACGTTGGTTGCGTTGTGTCTGTTTACGCCGGAGCTGTAATATCTGCATCTTTCGGTCGACACATCTGACTTCAGCACAGCATTTTTTGGGACCAGGTTTGCCTTCCCTCTGCGATCCTTACTCTCTCAGCCAGACTGCAGTGATGCAGCCTGTTTCCAGGACCACCACGTGGAGGTGAAGTAGGGTCTTGGTCAGCTCTGGTTCGCTGACCCTGATGCAAGCAGTCAAGCTATGGGTCGCTGACTGCATTCTCTATAGCTGCATCTTTGGGTCCCACAGTGTAGATAATACCAAGGAGTCTTCAACTTGGTATTGGCTGCAAAAGAGCGTGAAGCTCAGCAGCCCTAGTTCAACAACAACACTGGAACTTGTGTTCTCCGCTTGCAAGACATCATTAGGTCAAGGCTGAAACACATTACTCAGCAATTGCTCACACAAATTACAACACTACAGCCAAGCAAACTGGTTTCCTACAATGCATCTATCACTGACACTCACAAAACAAGCACTTTGCGGCAGTAATATTTTGTCAATGTCATAAAGAACTCAGCACTATGCCAGAATACCAATATGTTACTAAATGTGTTCACAAATAACATTTTTTTTTTTCAGATTGAATGAAATATGGACATGAAGTTTATATTTCTGGATCAGAAACTAAAACAGGAAATAAATATAGATTTTGAAGTGAGTTTTCTGTTTAATTTGTGATCAAAATCTTGATACAATAAAAATGAGCTAAACAGACAGAAATCTGGTAAACTATTTCATATGTAACAATCACTCATTGCTTGGTTTCTTTGTTTTGTTTTCCTTAACAAGTTAAAATATGTACAGGCATTACTGATTGCTACTAGCATCACCAGACCAACAGAAAATTGTTTTCTTCCATCTAAATATAAGAATAAAATGAATGAGATTCTGTGATTAATTTTTAAACTAACAGAATTATCTTAATTCACTCAAAAGTGTGTATAGCTGATAAAATTTAAACCATATTGCTGCTGAATGTTAACTATTACTGTTGTTATTCTTATGTAATGTGTAAATTGTTAAGTTACACTACCTTCACTTTAAAGCAAGTGGTAGTTTTAAATGAAAGCCATTCATCTGTACTAAAATAAAAACAAAATATTGAGTACTGACAATATTGTTGGTATAAAATAAAGAGATACAAGTTCTGTAGTTTTACTGTCAAGTGTCCCTATCTTGTTTGTTATAAGAATGATGTCAGAATTGAGTTCCTTTATGTTTATTACCCAGACAACAAGAACAGTTGAAGCAAACATTTCAGATGTAACTGTTGGAATAAAACAGGAAGTGTACTGTGAGGTGAGAGTCTAGCTCAGACACCATTCTTGTACTTTTGTTTTATGGAAGACAAAGTCTTCAGCAGTGGTTCTCAACCCATGGGTAATGACCCAATTTTCTATCATTGCTTCCAATGGGTCACTTCTCTCATGTTTCCCTAACTTAAAGTTTGATGTAGCATACCTTTGGTCGAGTTACTGTAATGAATTTTTAACTTGTCAGTTTTAGTAGATGCAACATATCCCATCAACTTCTAACTGGATATGGTATTCCACTATTTCATGGTACTGCACTGTTACATGGTATCCACTGTTATATGTTATTCCATTGTTGCATGTTATTCCAATGTTGTATGTTATTTCAGAGTTGCGTGGGATGACTGTTACATTTTATTCCACTGTTACATGTTATTCTTCACTTGTATGTTTTTCTAGTGTTACATGGTATTCTACTGTTTCATGGTATTCCACTGTTACATGGTATTCCACTGCTACATGTTATTTCTCAAGACCTAATCTTCACACTCAGACAGTTGAGTGAAAAGGCTCTTGAGTATAAGAGTGAGATCCATCTTTGCTTCTTAGATCTGGAAAAGGCATTTGACAAGGTCCCCTGGAACAAACTCTGGGACTGTTTGGCAAGGAAGAACATTCCAACACCTCTGATTCAGGCTATACAGAGCTTGTACAAGTCTTGTAGAAATTATGTGAGGATGGCAAACCATAAGTCAGAAGAATTCAGGACCACCACTGGTGTAAGACAAGGTGATATACTGTCACCTTATCTTGATATCCTGTCACCTTATCTTTTCATACTTCTCATGGATGATGTCATCAAGGCATGTAAGGAGAGAACAAGAGGGTATTCAGTGGGGTACTGGAAGATGAGACAGGTATGTATTTCAGAGCTGGCATTTGCTGATGATGTTGCCCTGATTGCTAAATCAGAGGCACATCTCTTATCCAACCTGCAAGTCTGGAAGGAAGAGCTGGAGAAGAGAGGGATGATCATAAGCAACTCGAAAACAAAAACCATGGTATCACAAGAAGAAAGAAGATATCAGATTAAGCTGGGAGAACAGGTCCTGGAGCAGGTCGACTACTTTAAATACCTTGGAGCTATTATAGACCAAAAGGGAGGCATCAAAGAAGAGTTGGCCACTTGAAAAGCAGCAGCTGGGAGACTTTTTCAAGCCATAAATCGAGGATTCCTCAGCAAGAGAGAGGTTGGTAAGAAAATGCAGATGGCTGTATACCACTCCACTTATGTCCCAGTCTTGACAAATGGATGTGAGTCATGGGCAATGACTACAACCCACAAAAGCCAGATCCAAACCTCAGAAATAAGGTACCTAAGGAAGATGGTTGAAGTAACAAGAAGAGACATGGTTTGCAACCAGACGGTACATCAAGGCCTAAAAACCCAACCCCTGCAGACCCAAGTAGATCAGTCCCAACTAAGGTGGTTTGGCCATGTCTGCAGAATGGGAGAAGATCGGCTACCATGGCAAGCATGGGAAACTAAGAGCCAGGGATCCAGACCTCCAGGACAACCCAAAGTCAGCTTTGACGGCAATATTAGACAATCTTTGAAGGACTGAGGACTAGAATGGAACCAAGCCAAGAGGAACAATGCTGATAGAATAGTATGGCACTCTCTCTTACAAACCTCTACACCTTACGGTAGAAGAGGAACGACTAAGTAAGTAAGTAAGTACATGTTATTTCTTTGTTACATCATTTTTCCCCTGTTGTGTGTTTCTTCCACTGTTACATCATATCCCACTGCTACATATTTACCAGTGTTACATGTTTTTCCACTGTTATATGATTTCTCAATGTTACATGTTTTCCCACATTACATTTTATTCCACTGTTACATTGTTTTCCACTGTTACATGTTATTCTACTGTTAAACATGTTTTTTCACATTTACATGTTTTTTTTTACTGTTACATGCTTTTCTACTTTTACAAGATTTTCCATTGTTACATGTTATTCCTTTACACTGTCCCATTAAACACATGCTCTGTAACTCTTACTGCCAGATTGTAAAAAATAATGCCACTGTATATCAATATTACTACATGTTATAAAAAAATGATCAAATTATTACAAAATAATCAGCGGTTTTTAAGGTAAGGTGAATGAAAATAATCTACATTTTAAACACATCGTCCAGGGTCAAAAACAAGTGTATCAAAAAGTAAAGAAAATATAATTTATAAATGTATTTATTTCTAATGAATATATTATCACTGTTGTAAAACCAAATCAGAAATATAATGAGAACACAAATTCTGATGATACAAATATCAATGATTATTGTTCTAGGTGGAGAGAAACTTCATTTTTTTGGTTGCAAATAGTTGTGCTCCTATTTTAACTGTACTACCAGTGTGAGCTTTATCATATCAAAGTATTTGGAAAAACTTTAATAATTTTTGTTTTCTTGAGATTGAACTTGAAATTTTTTTTAAATTATTACATACTTATCATGTGAATATATGCCTGTAATGCCACAGCTGAAATGAGGAAATAAGTTCATTTTACACAATAAATGAACATTGTCGATATCAAAGTGTTGCCATGTTTAAAACTGAAGCAGATTGTCTCACATGTGTACAATGTTTTGTTTCCAGGGACACACAGTGAAGGAAGAGAGAAAAGATGAGAAGGAAGGTCATGTTTCTGGTGGATGGGAGAATAAGAGGATCTGTTCCACATCTGTATGTCCTACTGGGGACAGTTTACTTGGTAAGATCTGTTCCATATATGTATGTCCTACTGGGGACAGTTTACTTGGTAAGACCAGTTCCATATCTGTATGTCCTACTGGGGACAGTTTACTTGGTAAGACCAGTTCCATATCTGTATGTCCTACTGGGGACAGTTTACTTGGTAAGACCAGTTCCATATCTGTATGTCCTACTGGGGACAGTTTACTTGGTAAGACCAGTTCCATATCTGTATGTCCTACTGGGGACAGTTTACTTGGTAAGACCAGTTCCACATCTGTATGTCCTACTGGGGACATATTACTTGGTAAGACCAGTTCCATATCTGTATGTCCTGCTGAGGACAGTTTACTTGGTAAGACCAGTTCCATATCTGTATGTCCTGCTGAGGACAGTTTACTTGGTAAGACCAGTTCCATATCTGTATGTCCTGCTGAGGACAGTTTACTTGGTAAGACCAGTTCCATATCTGTATGTCCCCATATCTGTATGTCCTGCTGAGGACAGTTTACTTGGTAAGACCAGTTCCACATCTGCATGTCCTACGGAGGACAATTTACTTGGTAAGACCAGTTCCATATCTGTATGTCCTGCTGAGGACAGTTTACTTGGTAAGACCAGTTCCATATCTGTATGTCCTGCTGAGGACAGTTTACTTGGTAAGACCAGTTCCATATCTGTATGTCCTACTGAAAACAGTTTATTTGGTAATGCATTACTCCTTTTAAAAAATGTTGTCACTTCAAACAATTGCATAACAGCATAATTATTGTAGATACATATTTATTTAAGAAAACTTGCCACAAATATCACAGTTTTGTGGTTTCTGGACTGCTTGGATGTTTTTTCCCCAATTTATGCTAAAGTTACCATGTAAAAGCCTTTATACATAGCCTTTATAGACCTCACAAAGGCATTACATCTGGTTGACAGGGATGGCCTCTTCAAAATCATCCTGAAAATAGGCTGCCCCGCTAAATTCTGGAAATGATAAAATCATTCCATGAAGATGTGAGACAAGATGGAAGGGCATAGAGAGGAAGAGACTGATCAGAGGAGAAATGGTGTTGTCCTCAGGACATGAGGAAGAAAGTGAATGCCACAACATGAAGAGGTGACTGTAATACTGCCTAGGGAGGTCAGAATGCACTTATAGAATGGGAAGCAACAATTAAAACAGCCAAAAAGAAAATAAAACACCATTTCTCATGTGATCAATTTATTCCTCTCTACCCCATTCCACCTTGTCTTGCAGAAACTTAGGATATCAGTCCTGTAATTTCTCATATCTGCTGATACTTGTGCAGTTTTTCCTTGTTCATGTAAAGTGTGAACATTCCAGGTGCCAACCCTGGAGATTTTCCTAGTAGAAAAAATGATTAGTCAGCAACTGAAGCTCCTGTTCGCTTTCTCTCTTGAACGTATTTTTTTATGTACATCTTGGCTATCATTCCAAGTACATGTTATAATAATAATAATAATAGTAATAATAATAATCAGAGAACAAGGGAAAACTGCACAAGTATCAGCAGATATGATAAATTACAGGACTGAAATCCTAAGTTTCTGCAAGACACGGTGGAATGGCGTAGAGAGGAATAAATTGATCACATGAGAAATGGTGTTTTATTTTCTTTTTGGCTGTTTTAATTGTTGCTTCCCATTCTATAAGTGCATTCTGAGCACCGCTTCATGTTGTGGCAGTCACTTTCTTCCTCATGTCCTGAGGACAACACCATTTCTCCTGTGATCAGTACATGTTATACCCCTGACATTACACTCGTAAGGCTTTGTTCTTGAATGTACTCTTTTATGTACTTGTAGATGACATCTCTGGGCAAATACCACACCACAAACATCACAACTGAAAGATTTCTCTCCTGTATGTATTCTGTTATGCTGCTGTAGGTCATCTTTCCCAGTAAATAATAATAATAGCCCCTTCAGTCATTACTGTCTATGGGAATGCACCCTTGAGGTGACATCCCTCAGCAGTGTTTTTTCCTGGTCCACCTTTTGACATTTTCTTTTCTCTTCTACTTGTTGGTTGTGTGAGCTTCGTTTAGCCCAGTCTGAGGTGACGCTGTAAATAACATCGCTACTTGGTGCGATCAGCAGCATCATCCTATCACGTTGCTGTATTTATGTTCAGTGCCTCATGTCTCTCTTGCACATATCTTTGAATCACAGCTGCGGTCACCCAACTGTTCTTTTGCCATCTGCCAGCTGTCCGTAGAAGATATCTTTTGGGATGCGATCATCTTCCATGCGGCAGACATGGCCAAGCCAGCGTAGTCTGTGTTGTCTAAGCAGTGTATACATGTTTCTAAGGCCAGCATGTGACAACACCTTGACATTTGTCACTTTATCTTTCCACGAGATTCCAAGGATGTGGTGTAGACACCATAGATGGAAGGTATTGAACCTTCTTTCTTGCTTAGCATAGGTTGTCCAGGTCTCACTGCCAAACAGAAGTGTGCTGGTGATGCAGGCATTATAAACTGTAGCTTTGGTCTTTGTTGTGAGTTTGAAGTTTTCCCCAAACATGCGATATGAGACGGGCAAAGATAGCTGCAGCTTTGCTAATGCGGCTGTCCATTTCTGTGTCCAGTGAGAGTTTGTCATTGATGGTAGACCCCAGGTGTGTGAAGTGGTGCACCACTGCCAATTCATAGTTATCAATAGTGATTAGTGGTGCAGCATCCACATCCTGACTCAGCATATCTGTTTTCTTTAGACTTATTGTGAGACCAAAGTCCTTGCATGCTTGGGGGAAGCGATTCATCAGGCTCTGAAGCTCCTGTTGGCTTTGAGTGACGACTGCAGCATCATCAGCGAACAACAAGTCTCTTATAGTGACTGTTCTGATTTTTGTTTTTGCCTTCAGCCTTGCAAGATTAAACAGATGGCCATCTGATCTAGTGTGAAGGCATATTCCTTCAGTTGCCTCTCTGAATGCATGTTTCCCGAGTAAGGCAAAGAAGATCCTAAAGAGGGTTGGAGCCAGAACACAGCCTTGTTTAACGCCACTTTGTATGTCAAATGGCTGTGATGTGCTTCCAGCATATTGGATGTTCCCTTCATGTTGTCATGGAATGACTTTATTATTTCCAGCAATTTAGCAGGGCAGCCTATTTTCAGGAGGATTTTGAAGAGTCCATCCCTACTAACCGTTCCCCTGAAGATCATTCGTTTAATAAAGAAAACATATGAAGACATGACATGCAGAGTTCTTCATGAAGGACAACTTACAGAACCATTTGGGATAAGAACTGGAGTGCGACAGGGATGCCTCTTGTCTCCATTTCTTTTCTTACTAGCAATAGACTGGGTTATGGGAACATCGACAACATACAACAGAAATGGAATCCAGTGGACTCTGTCTAAGCAGTTGGATGATCTGGATTTTGCTGATGACTTGGCTCTTCTGTCCCATAATTGTAATCAGATGCAGGACAAATTGAAAACACTCGATGAGAGGTCACAGCAATTGGGTCTGAAAATACACAGGGAAAAGACAAAGATAATGAGAATAAATGCAGGTAATGATAACAGGGTTGAACTTGAAGAAGCACCGATACAAGATGTAGAATCGTACACATATCTTGGCAGCAATATAGACAAAGTTGGAGGGACAGACAGTGATATCAAAATAAGAATACAGAAAGCAAGAGGAGCTTTCATTGCATTGGGAAATATATGGAGATCAAGAGAAATCTGATCCAACACGAAAATAAGAATCTTCAACTCAAATGTGAAGTCAGTCCTATTGTATGGCTCTGAGACATGGAGAACAACAAAGACAACAACCAAAAAGCTACAGACTTTCATAAATGGGTGCTTGCGTAGAACAGAGGGATTAAAATGGTATGATAAGGTTACCAACGTGGAACTGATGACAAGAACTAGACAAGTGCCCGCGGAACAAGAGATGAGAAGACGACGATGGCGATGGATAGGACATACGCTGAGGAAACCTGTTGATAGCATTACAAGACAGTCCTTGTTCTGGAATCCCCAGGGCAAGAGAGGCAGAGGTAGACCAAGAAGCACATGGAGAAGAGAGATGGAAACAGAGGTGAAAATGATGAGGAGAACGTGGAAAGAACTTGAGGTGATGGCACGTGACAGGAGGACTTGGCATGTGTTTGTTGAAGGCCTATGCTCCTTTGGGAGTGGAGGGTTATGAATCCCTACTAACCAGGTCAAAAGCCTTTGTGAGGTCTATAAATGTGATATATAAAGGCTTTTTATGCTCTCGTGATTTTTGCTGAAGCTGGCGGAGAGAAAAGATGTCATGTCTGTTGTTGATCTACCAGCTCAGAATCCACACTGTGACTCTGGATATATGCACTCAGCTAACTTGTGTAGTCGCAGTAAGATGACTCCTGCAAAAACCTTACCAACACTACTAAGAAGAGAAATGCCTCTGTAGTTATTGCAATCACTACTATCTTCTTTATTTTTATACATGTTACAATCTTGGCATCTCGCATGTCCTGATAAATAGTTGTCTCTTCCCAGCACTGGCACAGCACCCTATACAGGGGATGTAATAGCATGCTCTTACAGAATTTGATTAGATTGGAAGGAATCCCTTCACTGCCTGGTGCTTTGCCAGAGGCCAAGCTATCAATGGCCTTGCTGAGTTCCTCTAATGTTGGTTCAGCAACCAGCTCCTCCATAGTTGGCAGACATTCGACAGCATCAAAGTCTGCAGGCATGATGGTATTTTCTCTAGTGTAAAGTTCAGAGTAGTGTTTGACCCACCTCTCCATCTGCTTACCCTTATCGGTTAGTTTCTCTCCACTGATCATTTTTAGCAGTGCCGTCTTACTCTTTCAGGGACCAAGAGCTTTCTTTATACCATCATACATTTGTCTGATGTTGCCTGTTTGCGCTGCAGTCTGGATGCTCTCACTTGAGCTGGAGCCAATAGTCATTTGCACAGCGCCAAGCAGTTTGTTAAACTTTGCTTCTTGTAGCCTTCAGGATCTGTAGGGTTCTAGCACTCGGTGAACGTTTGTATTCAGTCGCAGCACTGCGCTTAGCTTCATTGATAGGTTTTCTTATGTCTTGCTGTTTTCTTACCAAAAATGGCAAGTGCAGTACTTTGGATGGTGCTCCACAGGTGCTCCCAGTTCTCTGTAACAGTATCACCATGCTAAGGGCTACTGAGCACTTTCTTGAAGGTTGCAGTAAGTTGATCGATCATGACATGGTCTTACATCTTGCTGGTATCAATGCGTGGTTTCCCTTCATGTCTGACATGATGGAGTTTTCTTGGTTGTGCTCTGATTTTGCAGCAAACCAAGGAGTGATCTGTATCACAGTCTGCACTATGGTATGAGCGTATGGACAGCACAGACCTGTGAAGTGGCCTGCTGATGAGAATCAGATCCAGTTGGTGCCAATGCTTGGATTGTAGGTGTCTCTCCATGACACCTAATGCTGGGGTTTTGTCTGAAAGTAATTGTTAGTCACACAGAGGTCATGATTGACAAACAACTCCAAGAGCCGTGGTCCATTTTCATTCATCTTGCCAATACCAAACCTGCCCAGACATGAAGGCCATGAAACATTATCGGCACCCACTCTAGCGTTAAAGTTACCAAGGAGAACAAGCTGTTCTTGCCTAGGTATGCTTGTGATGACTGCTGCTAGATTCTCATAAAACTCATCCTTGGCTTCTGAGGCAGAGTACAAAGTAGGAGCATACACACTGACAAAGGTGATGGGGCCTGCGCTAGTTTGCAGGTGGAGTGTCAACATGCATTCTGATCCATTCTCACCTGGTTCAACCATTTTAGTTAGGGATTTTTTTACCACAAAACCTACTCCATGTTCTCTAGTTTTATTAAGGTCTTTCCCTTGCCAATAAAATGTGTAGTCCTTCTCGCTCACCATTCCAGAGCCTGCCAGGCATGTTTCCTGAAATGCAGCTATATCCACCTGAAGTCATTTAAGCTCTTCATTGATTATGGCTGTCTTCCTGACATCATTTATGTCCTGTAGGTTTTCGGATAGTCCAGTCAAAATAGTCCGGACGTTCCAACATCCCAATCTGAGAGTTTGTTTATTTCTATTACTTCTTGTTTTTTGGTAATTGCTTGGTGCAAAATTTTGTCTGTCCACAGTTCAGGTTTGACCCTGATCCCCATGCACCCAATGGGGAAAGCAGACAGTTGCGAGACAACACTTTATTGACTGGGGGCTGCCCAGCTTGAAGCAGGCAGTAGCTGTCCAGTGAGATCCTAGAACTTCTCCCACTGTCGGAAGTAGCCCCTTGTGCCATGCCCTTCGCCAATTGGACAAAATGCTTATAACCAGTAACTACTACTTCCTGTGTTTTGCCAACACCAATAGGGTGACGCTGGAAAATTCTCTCCAAGGTGCTAGCTTGGGTAGAGTTATATGGAGATTAAGATGTTGCCCATACAGCATGTTTCCCCTCTCCACGCAGCCAGTAGATCCAAAGGAATGGCAGTACCAGACACGTTGCAGGAGTTGCCAGAATTATGTCAGATCAATATTAGACTGCCTTAGGGACTCCAACTCAGGATTAATCCTCGGGGTTTACTCCCGAAGCCTTTTCCATAAATCGATATTTCCTTTAGGCAGCAGTGGTTTGATTTCAGAGTTTTACCTTCTCTTAGATAGAAGCTGCTGGTTTTAAGCCGCCAGTGGCTCACCTTCGCCCTTTCTCCCATCAGTGGAAACATTCCGCCGGGCTCAAACTGAGCCACACATGAAGGCCGGGAGCTGGGCTTGGTTGCAAGAGGCTATTTGAGGCACGTGCCATAGAAGTATTTATCTGCAGTGAGAGCTTATCCTCATAACAACTCTCAACTATAAAAACCGACTATTACAGCCCAGTAAATAATTCACCACAAATATCACACTTGTAGAACTTATCTTCCCCTAGTTTCTTGTGAGTCTGAATTTTTAAATCACTGTAGGTAGCAACAGCCTTGCCATTCACACTAGGCTGAACATTTTTATCATGGTCAGAAAATATTTCACTACAATTTATGTTACAAACTTCGGTCTTTAAAGCTGATGTATTACCATTTAGGTTGTCACAAATTCCTATCCTGACTGTAGAGTAATTGTTCATTATCTGTGAGTCTCAGTTTGATGTTATCATCTCTTATTGCATCAGCAGAAGTATTATTGTTTATTGTTGATCAGAATTGACATCATTGAGCTTCGGGCAAACCCATAGGTGCTCAGTCTCCATCAGTATATGTCGAAGAGTGTGAATACTCACTGTTCCTATAGCTCGCTGGTTGTATACATGATGGATGCATCCTCTCATACGTCCATCTCTGCTAGCCTTATGTTTGATGCCAAAGTCCAACAGTCTTAACCTTGATGATTCATGTATTGCAGTGTCATTCTCTAACAGGTGATCATTAATTGTTCTCAGTATCTCTCCCTTACTCGTATCCACTGTCCCCACTGTGGGTGCTCTTGATGCTAGTCTGTCAGCTCTCTCATTACCACATACCCCTGCATAACCAGGACAGTAGAGCCACACCAGCTCTTGTAGACTTGAAGCTTCTATGAATATTTTCCATTCATGCTGCAACCAACCACTTTGAATCTTTTGAAGCATGGGCTGAGAGTCCGACACAATGACGGCCTTTGTTAATGAAGTTTCAGTTATCCACCTCAAGACTGCAGTAACAGCCTTGACCTCCATTTTCATGCTGGAAGTTGTTATCTTGTAAGCCCCGCTGTGTTTGGCGACGATTCTGCCCTGCACCCTAGCTGAGAAGCTCCAACCCTATTTCTCACCACAGATCACAGACCTATCTGTATACACAATGGCATCATTATCCCCGGCATGATCATGTATCAATTGATACGTGACATCCCTCTCTTTATTCTTGCTCCCTTAATGTCAGCTATGTTTCCATGCAAGGGGTGTTGTTTGTAGTTACTCGCATATAGGCTTTTGCTTGGGCCATCGCATATCTGGATCTAATCGACAGCACTCCAAACATGTACCTCATCGTCACAATAGGGGTATTGTTGCCACTGGTTTTATGATTGTGGAAGATTATTGATATGGAGCATCGTGCTAATAGATGTAGTAAATGTCATGGGGTGGTGCAATAACCTGTAACCTCAAATTGACTTCTCAACTTCTTGATATTTGGGTCCACATAAATGACATAGTTTATTTGATGAATTAGACAAAGTTCATGGTAAACATGCAATACATGGATAATTTGAAAGCTCCTACAGTCATTCATAGAACATCACATATCTGGAATATTTACTAGCGGGGAATCACCGAAGTATCAAAAACCAAACATGGAGTTAATATAATAAAATTGCTCTTGCAATACTTCTCTGTGAATAAATCTTCGAACTCAAATACTTATGTTCGGAATCTTCCTGGATATAAGTGGCGACCTTCGTAAAACATACAGCCACGTAGAATAATAGATAATCTTCAATTCTCAGGAGCAACAGCTTCAACGTCTTCCTTGGACGGATTCTTACAATGAAAGGCCCCGGCTAACCGTCTGCATAAATTATTGCAGCACCAAATCTACGTCATCATTTCTATGTGGCGTCAGACTAACATCGCGTTCATTTACTATTCATATAAGTGCATAAACACATCATGTTGGCCACAAATAGAATTGTTACAGCGTAGATTAACTGCTAACAAAACTAATCGTGGTCAACATGTAAAATACATTATAAATCTTCCTTAACAGGTATCTCGTGGACAGCCCAAGACTATGCGCATCCCATCATTTTGAATACGCTCTAGTCTTTCACATTGTGTTACTGACAGCTTGACTATTCCCAGCCCTTACTCAATTTCCGATATAAGTAGCTAATGATAAACAAGAAATAGTAATCTCTGCTCCAGACGCACCACAGCCATTATTTTCAGGGCTGCTAGACTCTCCTACATGTCTGTGTGATTTGCTCAACATGGTACTTACACGAGTAGATACTCCGAACGAAAGTTTTAAATTACATATTTCTGTTAACAACATATGTAAATGGGTAGGTCTTTTTTCTAAGCATCTTGGTACCAAATTTAGTGCCCTAGGTGAATTTGTTCAAAAGTTACGCAATTTTGAATGTTTGAAAAATTGGACGTTGAGTAACTTGTCAAAATGCCAACTTTGAGTGATAATAAATTTAAAATTTACAAACTCACTGACAAAACTTTGTAAACGCACTCTCATATAAACAAACTCAGTTTTTTTCATGAATGTCAAAGAATAAGCAATTCATATTTTATTAGCTTAAAAATGGCTCGGCCCAGTTTAGCAAATATGACCAAGGGAGTTAAAAATTTTCATTTTAAAAAAATCCTTAAAAAATCAACAATTGTATCAACATTGATAGAAATTACACAAAATTATCAGAAAATTCAAGCTGTTTAAAAACAAACATCAGTATATTAACACAAAATACCACTCAACATTAATGATTGCTAATCAGAGCGATCTGCATCAAAAAATGAAATTTCATTGAATTTTAAAAAATCATTAAAAAGTTAATAGCAAGTGTACAAAGATGAAAATTATGTCAATTTGTCAGGATTTTTATGCTCTGACATGGAACATATACTTTAAATGTTCAGCCCTGCTATAATAATCTGTATTATGATTATAGCAAACAGTCCATTTCATACATAAAAAATACAATCTTTTCTATTAGTAGTTAGAACATTCAGAGTGTGCACTCTAGGCATCTATCTTTGCCAGACCAAAGAAATTGATTTTCCCACAATTTGTAAACATCATCCACTGAAACATTAAAAAGTATATTAAAGTCCCCTCACCTGAAATGGTTAAACCCACTGCTTGTTCTGTTTATAGACCTAGTTACTCACAGGAAAGGTAACGTCGACCATTTTATCTTGATCAGTAAACTAGACTAAAATACCTAATTTTGAAATACTCAAACTCGAGCCAGAGGCTAAAAACTCATAAATTCCAGATTGCTACACCCATAAAAACTCAAGAACTAGGTGATTTAATAAATATCATCACTTAAAAACTCGCCTAATTAAATAGGGAAGGTTCAGAACACCAACACTGATCTCACCCAGTCCACGTCATATCTGACGACTGCAGTTGAAGCACTCAGTGTAGTTTTTAAACATGAAAGCAAATTAATACGTAATGAAATCACTACAAAAAAAAAAAAAAAAACGACTTCCCTATACATTTGTGTAAAGTTAGCATTGGATTCGACTTGGCCATGATAGATTTTCCGTCTCACATAGGTCCAATGTTAGCATGCAAATCCAGCACTCGGATGACTTGAGTAACTAGCGGTATGTGTTTATGTTTGCATGGACCTCTCCTTCTCTTCTCTGCGGATCACTTTAATTTTTGGAAATTATGTGGGAAAATGGTTTTGCTCTTTATTTTGATATAGAACACATGAAAATTGACCATTTTCCGAGGAAAATATAGTTTTTTTTGTCATAAAATCGAAAATTTTACAATCTTATCATTGTTCTATAAATATGTCCTAGGCACCGATAGAAAAGGCATTCACTGCTGAATATTATGAGACTATTTAAAGCAGGCTGACATCATTTGACACGCATAGCTGGTGATTTGAAAAGGGTACCCCCCTACTTCTCCTTTGTCGGGACCGTGCGAAACCCACACTTAACAGACAAAATCGTTCATAATATTTCAAACTATTTTTGCACCCATATAGAGAATAAGAAAACAAGCTTTCTGTTGATACCAGTTTTGTTTAAATGCTATATGAAATAAAGTTGCACTCCTTGTTTGAAGTTATAGACAAAATGAGAATTTTGTGCCGTAAGCGGTAAATATGGGCAGTTTGTAGTACCTAATATGAGAGCCCATGATCGAATATAACTCCAAGGTATTTCAGCTTATCTTGCCTTTCAATTTTCTATCCATTGAGAGTAATATCTAGGAGGTCTGTTTTCATGGTGGAATTGTTCAAGGAGCACCACATCATGCAGGCCTTGTTGGGATTCACTTTGGAGCCAGTTTCCTTGCACCATTTAGACACCTCCTGTAGTGTCTCATTTATGCTATTACCCATTTCTTGTTGGTCAGAGCCAGTTCTGTAAATGAGTATATCATCAGCAAAAGTCAGTGTTCGTCCCAACCCAGCTGGCTGAATGGTGGCTACTTTTGCTGTATAGATATTAAACAGCACCAATGGTAGTGGAGAACCCCTGGGTAGTCCCGGGCAAATGAGCATTGGGTCTGATGTCCATGTTCCCAAGCGAAATGCCACTGATCTCTCAAGTTACGGCAGCTGCTATCTATCTTGTAAGCCAAGGGTTAACACCGCAAGCCATTACACAGTTTATTCATGTTGCAAAGTTCACACTGTTATAAGCATCCTCTAGGTCAATTGCTACAGCATCCATTTCTCGCTTATCCTGGAACCCCTCATACACATCATAGACAAAAGTTCCAGCATTACTCCATGTTACTTTCATGGGCTTATAGCTTCCAAGAGTATCAGGTAGGATCTGTACATTTCGAGGTGATTCATTATTTTTTGTCCTACTATCTTTTCTTATAGTTTACCGTAGACATTCTGCATTGTGATAATTCTATAGCTGCTGAGAAGTGTGGGGCCGTAACTGGGTTTAGGACGTGGCCGTAGGTAACTATGCAGCCAGTCTTCTGGCACCTAAGCATTCTGGATGCTGTTGTTGAAATCAATCGCCACATTCTTAATGCCTTTGTCATTGAGCTGTTTTATGTGGTAATGCTGTACACCATCAGGACCCAGGGCACTGTTCCTACTGGATTCTAAAGTGCACATAGCGTCTTTTTCAGATATGAGGTCGAAATATATATCACCTCTTCTGTCGCTTCCCAGGATATGGTATTTCATTTCTCGGCGGGCAACTTTATCACCTTTGTCTGTTTGAGTAATATAACGTTTGAGTAATGCATGTCCCGTTTCGGCATCGGTCTTCAGGCATATTCCTGTCGAGCTGAGAATATTAGGAATTGGTTGGCCTGTACTTTTCCAACTCATTCTGCGATGTAAGGCCCAGAATGTCTGTAGGATTTTGTCAGTGCCTACCTGTGTCACAAAAGCCTCATGCACTGTGTCTTTGGCTTCTCTTGCCAAGCCCTTGAAGTTATTAATGGCTCTTTGCTTTTTCTTCTTAAAATCTTCCACCTCTTCATAATTCATCGTTCTTCTCTTCTGTGCTATTCACCATAACTTTGTCGCTCTTTCCTTTTCCAGCCATGCTGTCTCTACTGTCTCATTCCACCAGGGCAGTTACGTAATAGGTGTACGAGTTGTCTTTTGTTTTGCAATTTGATGCAAAATGTGCACAGGGTTACCACTGTCATGTGAGCCTGTATGATACTGGAAAGTCTGTTTTGGTTTCCTGTGTCTGGTGGTATTTCCCTTCGTAATGAGGACTACACAGGGTAGGTGATAGCTTTCTTGAGCTTGCAATACATCCCAACGTGCAGAGGTGGCGGCAGCACTAGAAATCAATGCCAGATCTGTGACACCATCACTGTTCCCTAGTCTAGATGCCAGTCTTGTTGGGCGTCCATCATTTCAAATGGATAGGTTTGAGCTGAGTAAAGCCTGGCTCAAGGCAACACCCTGTCTATTTTCCGTGGCATTCCCCCACTCCATAGATCTGGCATTAAAATCGGCGGCAGTTAAGCACATCTTTTTGACTCTTCAGACAATTTAGTCAGGAACTCCCAGCTACCTTCTTCCGAAAGGCAATCCACATGAAATTGAAGACTTACCATTCTTGACCGTTTATATGCAGTACAAGCTCCTGTAATTCTGCATCCTCATTAGAATGGAAACTTGTATCTAGCCATGCATGAGGGAGTTCATCTTTCTCATACATCGCTTGGCCTTATCTGACAGGCCCATACGGATTTGTGTAACATCTGTAACCCGGGCAGTTGACAACAGTATTCACTTTTAAATTGGTCTCCTGGATCATTAATATATCAAAATCATAGATGATAGTTTGAATAATGGCTCCTCGTTGGTAGGCACTTTGACAGTTCCAGTACCCTATATGTATGTATTTCATGTTTTTCTCTTACCAGCTCTTCTTTTTCTCTCTCTCCTCTTTTTCCCCTTACCTCTCCTTCTGCATTCATGTTTCTTCTTTACATTAGGCAAAGGCATCGGCGACAGAACACGATCCCCGTCGCTCCCGTGATAATTCTGATTTCTTGCATAATTCATCTTATTTTTTCAAGATATGGTGGAAATAACTGGTCACCATACCAAGGAAGAGGCAAGGGATGTTCCATAGGAAGTCCATCTGCCTGGTGCTGCTCCGCTTACATTCCAGACAGCCAATGTTTAAGACTAATTTCCCATTAGCCATTCAGCCTCTCGGCACATTGGAGCACCTTAGGCTTGGAAGAATTAACTAATGACTATGACCCAAGATGCCTTTATTCGAGTTTTACCATGCTTATTACAATGTAAAGACATTTCTTGATGATGCCATCATTGTTAAAACATGTGAAGAAATTACACGTAATATTTTTGTGAACAGAATTTGCCAAGATGGCTGACAGTGTCGTTAGCTGAACTTTTAAAAAACATGCCGTCATTCAGGCATATACTTAACATGCAGACATCGATTGTTGCACAAAAAGGGGGAGCGTCTCCTCACATGAACATTCTGGTTCAAACCAAGTCAATCACTTAGGAAAAACGCAACAAAGCAGGCTAAAAAAACTCGAATCACAAACTGCGTCAGACATCTTGAACCGGAAACTTTGATTTCAGCAGAAGAAAACCAGGTATCATTATCTTCTCTTACTGCATTGGCTCAGGTGTCATCTCCTAGTTTATTTACCGTTTTATCAGTTTTATTTCCATTGCCCTGTGTTAACACATCCCTAGTTGAGATTGGACTTTTTAGACTGCAAACGGCTCCGGTGTCAACAGGGCCTCATAAATTGGGTACCAGAGCAACTCTGGGAAGGTTAAAGTGGCCAGCGTGATGCTGACTACCACTAGTGTGCAGATGGTCAAGAAAATATGGGCCTAACACTACATTCCCAATATGCCCAATGATAATGAAATGGGATGTTATCTTGTCTTACAGTGGAGAATCCTATCTTGTCTCAACTATCAAAATCTTTATTTGTCTAAGCTATCAAAATGTTTATCTGTTTAAAATGTCAAAATGTGTATCCATCTAAACTGTCTAAGTGTTTCTCTGTCTAAGCTATCTGTCTTTATCTGTCTAAATTGCCAAAGTGTTCGTCTGTCTAATTTGTCAAAGACCTTTCTTAAGTATGTTTTGTTATGGAAATCAGTTTTCATATGACCATGTGCTATGGCATGCATGTGTCTGTGTGGTGTGCCTTTACACCAGACAGGTTACATCATAAAATAATATACAAAATTATGTTGTGGTAAAATGTTGTATTTAGAAAAGCTTCAAGACAATGCAGCATACAGGATAGTGCAATTATTGTGTCTTACTAACAGAATACAACTTTTCAAAATTAGGGAGTGTTGTCTTATGACTGCAGAGAATTTTAAAATATTTACCATACCCACCTACTTAAATTTTGTATTATGCTGTCTAATTTAGAAGGGCACTTAAACCTGCTATGTAATTCTGAAGATCACTTAAGTATTCTATGTAATGTTCAAGATCACTTTACTGTGCTGTGCATTTTTAAAAGGCACTTAAGTGTGCCATGTAATTTTGGAAGGCACTTAAGTGTGCCATGAAGTAAAAAAGGGTGCAACGTACTGATGTAAATAAGTTTGTACTGAGTTTGTTCAATCACAGCTAGCTTTTTTTTCTTTCCAAGCAATCTTGCCCATCATAATAGAATTAACTGATTGTAGAAGTACCTTAGAGAATAGGCCAGTATGTATGTCATCTTTAATATGTAACATGTACTGTCATCAAAACCCAGGTTGTGAAGAATATCAACAGGAGTATACTGAAGATTGCCATAAACCTAAACCTGTAACCCCTGTCACAAATATTGAGGTAGGATGTTGTATATCCACCCGTGTTACTGGGGCCTGAAAGGGGAGCAAAGAATAGTAATACTGTACCCTACCAGGCATGTCGTTAAAAAGTGGGTTAAGAGGGTTGGACATAGGTCTGATTACCCCATCCAGTAAAATACTTTTTAACACAAAAACTTCATCAAGCACTATGAATAAGTCAAATACAGAAATACAAATCAACTCATTTGCCTAAGATATGTTAAGGTCCTCTGGAAAGGAAGTGCATGAAGTGACTCAGAGAAAGCTGAAATAAGTCTTGGTTACCGACTAACCAGTTATTTGTCTAGGAAAACCTCCAGGATTGGCACCTGGAATGTTCACACTTTACATGAACAAGGGGAAACTGCTGTCGTGAAACATTCTAAATCCACATATATAAATTAAAAGGTAAATGTAAAGCCTAACACATAAATTCAATAAAAGGAAAGAAGAATGGTAAAGAACAGTGCTGTCACAATAACTGTACTCGAGACCCCCTTTTTCTACTTCGTCTGCAAATTGTAACGTTTCCACGTTGATAGTAAAGCCTATAGCAGCATACACGCGTTTCCACAACACAATAAAACGTGTACTGCATTTCTAAGAAAACCTTGAGATACGCAAGCTGATTAATGACCTAAATTAATACTAACATTAATTACACTACGTTAACATAAACGGAAAGACAGATGAACTTAGGATAGAGAGAAGGGAGGGCTGAAAGCAGGAACGCTTGCAACGCTAACACACGTCTCGCGATATACGATTAATGCCACCCTCCCCAAGCGAAAGGCCAGAAGCAAAACTTTTTTTTCAGATGGACAGTGATAAAAAACACTACCCATACGAGAGTTAGGTTTAAAAACCTGTAAAACGCTTATTGGGAAACATGACATTCTACTGTTTTATGTCTGAAATCCTGACATTAGTATGACAGAACAGTCGAAAAGGCAGGACAGGTGGCGGTTCTAAACATAAAAAAATAAAAAATACACGACTATCCTAGAAAATGCATATTTTGAACGCAGCCACTTAGCTCCATTAAAACTTATATATTTGGGTTCCTTAGGACTTGCTGACAAAGAATATGTTAAGTGTTACGCAAATAGTCTAGGAATTAACAAATTATAGCCAAAAGAAAATAGTGAGGGTGTCAGACAACACCAAAAAAATAATCGCACAGTGGCATGTTTTGAAACCACCATTGTAAAATCCTATTTGATTGAATAGAAGTAAATGTAAGGCTAAACACGATTAGTCGGGCTACAAATACTAATTTTTTGTTGTTAGGGAAACGTAAGTAGGGGTACTTTTTTTGAAAAGCTGGGTAAACATTGCCCGATTGGTTAGACCCGCCAATATAGTCAATTAGGAGCGTCAGGTCAGTACCACACTTTAAAATAAACTTACTAAGAAACAGTGCGTTGAGAGCCAGATCATATTTTTCTAAATAAAAGCCTGGGACAGAGGCGGATCGGAATTTGTGCCATAATTTGTGCCATTATTCATCGCCAGTCAACGTATCTGTAATATTTCCATGAATTATGGTAAGCTTGATATATTCAATATCTTTTAATGAAAATTGAATGTAAATTGATAATTTATGTCTGTATATGTGTGTGGTTCAGTAGCAAACATGAGGCAAGGCCTAAATATTGCTCCAACCTGAACAGGAGGTGTCGGAGAAAAGTAAAACTGCATGGAATTGCCAAACAGTACACTGACACCTATCTTATTGACTAGAAGGAACTAATGCTGGAATTGCAGAGGAGTAGTAACCATTAGGGAGGAGTATACTGGTGTAAATTGTTTCAGATGAAGCTGGCAGTTGGCCTACCGCTCTGAACTCAGTGTTTGTTCTGTATTGTGTTCAGTGTAGAAATAGATTATAAATTAGATCTGAAGTAGAAGGTACCACCTTCTTGTTTCAGGGACTGTGGTCCTAGTTATTGAAGCAGCACCTGGTCTGAGTTTTGCTGAATCCAGAGGCTGACAGCATACTCCTGGGTCCAGATAGCGACCAGTGAGGTGTCTCCAGAACACAGGAAGCAATCGAGCAGAGGAGTCTTTTCCTGCCACCATCACGAAAGTTAAGCTTCTGTGGCCAGAGTAGCTCAACATTATGTGCCCCCTCAAAAATTGACATCTTGTTAACCACAGAGGGACAATTAATGGGTGCAAATGACAGGAACTGTGAAAGTTTCCCAATACTATTTCCCCGATAATCAAACACTTGAAGTCATGATGAAAAACAACAACCAAGCTTGAACAAAACCAGTATTACCTCATATTACTACTGCACAAATTACACACATAGAATTATAATAATAAACTATGTCAATACAAAGTTCATATATATATATAAACTGTGTAATAATACTTGTAATTACATTTGATTGTGATTCCTGGTTCACTGTGTAGTTGAATCAGGATATCCATTATTGACAAGAATTAATACATATATTTTTAAACTTAATCCCTTGACTCATTTAAGATAGTCTTATAGAGTGTTATATGTGTGTGAGTGTCACAGTGTTGTAAAGTGTTGTAGAATAAATTAAATTGTTTATCTGTCTGTTGTTGTTGTGACTTACACTTCATCATTTTCATAACCCTAGACATTTAACGTAGTCATCACAATATTCCAGAATAATTCTGACTGAGGCAAAAATGTGGTAGCAAGTAAGGTCATCTGTAATACACCACACTTATTAGATACAGATACCTTCACAGCTGATCTCAGTCAGTACACTAAGTCCCCTATAAATATTTATAACATCCCACCTTACCACAACTGCACAAGTAGCAGCAGAATTAGAAATTACAGGATTGATATCTTAAGTCTCTGCAAGACAATGTGGAAGAGATTAGAGAAGAAGAAATTGATCACAAGAGACATGGTGTTGTCTTCAGGACATGAGGAGGAAAGTGCCCACCAGAGAAGGGGTGGCTCTAATGCTGTCTAGGGAAGCACAGAAAGCACTTACAGATTGGGAAGCAATGGGACCCCAAATTATAACAGCAATGTTTAAAACAACCAAAAAGAAAATAAATATAAACATCATCCAGTGTTGTGCACCAGTGAATGATAAAGAACAATCTGTGAAAGAAGAATTTTACACCAGACTACACAATGTCTTGGGTAAAAAGAGAAGAAAGGACATCATGATTTTGATGGGGGACCTAAACGCAAAAATAGGAACAGACAACACCAGCTTTGAAGAAATCATGGGAGAACATGGGTTAGGTATGATGAACAAGAATGGGGAACTATTACCAAACTTGTGTGCTTCAAATCAACTGGCTATAGGAGGAAGTATATTTCCACATAAAAGAATACATAAAGCAACATGGATATTACCATACCACAGAACTGAGAATCAGATTAATCACATATTTATAAATAAGTTTAGGTCATCATTACATGATGTAAAGGTATATAGAGGAGCAGGTATGGTTTCAGATCTTCTGTTAGCTAAAACAAAATTAAAACTCAAGAAATTTATTAGAATACATAGCTATAGACAACAGTATAATGTGGGATATCTAAGAAATTAGAAAATAAGAGAATAATTTTCAGTCACTGTATCCAACAAATACAAAGTGCTCCAACAGCTGGATGATGAAACAAATATTGAAGACCACTGGCAAAAAGTAAAAAAATATGTGAATGATCGGACGAACGAACTTTATTTTCAAAGGGTTGAGAATTGGGCATGCAGGCCCATCTAACGTTCTGCCCTTCCTTTCGCTCACCTTTCATACTGAATTCATTTATTCTCATATGCATGTTACATATCAATTTCGATGAAATTCAACGTAAAGTAAAATAATAATTTAGCACACTCATATAACATTAATTACTTATAAGCATGTTGAAAAGTACAAACATCGTCATTAGAACCTACAGTTGATGTTATAAGAAAAGATAATCTGATTAGGGGGGCATGTAATCAGAATTCAGAAAGTATTCACAATTTCTATGACTGTAAGAATAGGGACTGAGGTTGTTTCTTAGGTTATGTGGAAGACAATTCCAAAGATGAGCAGCAGAGTACGCTAAGCTTTTCTTTAATAAGTCAAGCCTAGGCTTAGGCACTTGCAATCTGTTAAAGAGTAGACTGCGTCTTTCATTGTAATTGAACATTGGCCACATATATGCTGGAGCATTGTGTGACAGGATTTTGTGAAGAAATTTAGCTTTGTTAAACTGCGGGTGCTTTCTTAAGGGCAGTATTCGGAGAGTTTTTATAGAAATCTACACACTGAGTTAGGCAGTTGTCAGAGACTAGATGTGGATGAGATGAATGAGATGTGGAGAGGTGCTGGGAAATAGAGAACATCAGCACAAAGCATAGATAACAACAGAAAATGTAAACAAGATAGAAGACAGGAAAAACAAGAAAGCAGATTTAAACAGAAGCTCCAGAGCCAAGGCTCATGAAGTGTACATAGAAGGAAACAAAAAAAGTAAGAAGAAACATCAAAAGAGACATGATGAAGTATATTGAAGAGTTGGCAAGGGAAAATGAGGAAGCTGCAGCCAGAGGAAATATGAGTGACCTGTACAACAACACCAAGACATTAACAGGGAAATATATACACCCAGCCAGCAGCTGTGAATGACCAAGTAGAGAAGAAATAAAGAAAGCTATAAAGCTTCTGAAAGATGGAAAAGCAGCTGGTCCAGATGGCATTCCAGCAGAGACCATGAAAATGAAATTAATACCTCTACAGAGATATTATACAAACTACTTGGCAAATTCTGGGGGACGGAAGAAATACCAGCAGAATGGAAGTAAGGTTATCTAGTCAAGTTGCCTAAGAAGGCAAAAATTTACAAGATTGCATAAATTATAGAGGAATAATGTTACTATCAGTGCCAGGAAAGGTATTAAACAGAATCAACCTTGAGATTAAAAGAATCCATAAACAAGCTACTGAGATATGAACAAGCAGGTTTTCAATGAAACAGATCTTGTATTAGACCAGTTAGCCACATTGAGAATAATAGTTGAAAAAAAATCTGGAATGGAACTCACTGCTACACATCAAATTTGTGGACTATGAAAAGGCATTTGACAGTGTAGACAGACAATTTTCTTCTTTGGAAATTGATAAGGCATTATGGAGTTGCCATGAAGTTCATGACCTTAATAAAGAAGACTTCTTCATGAAGGACAACTTACAGAACCATTTGAGATTAGAACAGGAGTGTAACAATAATCACTCTCGGAACATTATAGAGCAGTGCTCAAAATGGCAAAGACAGCTGTACATTAATTTCGTTGATTTTGAAAAGGCTTTTGACAGCATACATAGGGACAGTTTATGGAAAATACTGAGGGCTTATGGAATTCCAAGCTGCATAGTGTCAATCATAAAAAGCCTCTATGCCAACTTTACGTGTAGTGTTGGGCAGAGCAACCTAACCTTTGAGGTGAAGACAGGAGTACAACAGGGATGCCCCTTATCAACCACTCTATTTTTAACAGTCATAGATTGGGTGATGCACCAGACAACAGAGGGCAGTCCAAGAGGAATAAGATGGACTACATTTTCTACATTGGAAGATCTGGAATATGCAGATGACATTGCACTACTAGCACATTCACATCAACACATCCAGGAAAAAACGGATAGACTTAATAAGTTTAGCCAGCAGGTGGGCTTGAACATCAATTTAAAGAAGTCAGTGGTCATGACGCTCAATGTGAGCAACCCTGAGCCCATATCAGTAAGGAATCAGCAACTGGTACAGACAGACACCTTCACATACCTAGGATGCATAGTAACACCAGACGGTGGGGCAGGCAAAGACATCAACATCAGAATGAATAAGGCAAGAACAGCCTTTTTTAGCCTAAACAACATCTGGAAGTCCTCTCAATACAGCACAAGCACAAAATTAAGATTATATCAGAGCTGTGTGCTTCTCTATGGTGCGGAATGCTGGAGAGTTACAGAGAAGGAAATGTTGAAATGGTCCTCTTTTCACACAACATGCCTAAGAAAAATTCACCTAATCTTTTGGCCGAATACCATCACCAACCAAGATCTGCTTACTCAGAGCAAGCAAGAGGACATGCATACCATCATAGCTGGCAGACGCTGGAGCTGGGTTGGCCATGTCCTCAGAAGAGACCCCGATGCCATCACAAGAACAGCTATGCTTTGTACCCCTGAAGGAAAACGAAAGAGAGGCCGACCAAAAACAACCTGGCACAGGACTGTGGAGGCTGAGATGCAAAGAATGAACCAGAGTTGGGGCACTGTACGAAGGATGGCTGTTGACCGAGCAAAGTGGAATCAATTTGTTGTTGCCCTACAAGACGCCACTAGGCGTGATGGCCACTGACTGCTTTGACGGTCGGCAGCTAAGGATCAAAGAAAAAAGTAAGTGATATCTCCTGTCTCCATTTCTTTTCTTACTAGCAACAGATTGTGTTATAAAAATGATAACAAGGTGAAGAAACACCACTACAAGATGTAGAATCTAGTACACGTATCTTGGCAACAATAAACACAAATTGGGAAGGGCAGACAATGATATCAACATAAGAATACAGAAAGTAAGAGGAGATTTCATTGCATTGGAATACATATGCAGATCAAGTCCAACGTGAAAATAAGTTTCAAAGTCCACGATACATTGAGTTTTTTGGTATACTGGTGAAAGGGCTGTGACTGAGGGGCAACATGCGGCGTATACTATAAGAGATGTTAGGCACAGAATTTCAGTTCCTAGCGCGTAGTGGCTAGCCTCATTGGCTTTGCGCAGGTGTGTCAGTGTCTGTCCCTATTTGTGTGCGACGGAACGAACAGGATAATTTGTCTTCTCTTTGTTACATTCACAATTGCCTCCACAGTTGGCGGAGTTGTGGATTTTAAAGTTGCTACTGGAGTAATATGGGTTCATTTTCGATCCAAGACAACAGGAGGCTGAGACACTTGGGCATCATGACCCAAGTGGGCCCCCCCCCCCCTATGTAAAGGAGTATAATGGGCCAAAACACTTGTCAGATGGATGGGGGGACTCTTTCTGATGATCAGATTGCCTCCTGTTGTATCGCTCTGTAAAGAGTTTCCTATCATAGAAGGATTGAAATTGTAAGACAAAGTCACAAATGTGGAACTGACGGCAAGAACCAGACAAGTGCCAGTGGAACAAACGATGAGAAGAAGACACTGGTGATGGATAGGACACACGCTGAGGAACCCTGTTGATAGCATTACAAGGTGGTCCTTGTTCTAGAATCCCCAGAGAGAGGCCTAGACCAAAAGACACAGAGAAGCAAGCTGGAGACAGAAGTCAAGCTGATAAGGAAAACAAGGAAAGAACTTAAGCTGTTGTCATGTGACAAAAGGACTTGTCATGTGACAGAAGGACTTGGCATGTGTTTGTTGAAGGCCTAGGATCCTTGGGCAGCTAAAGGGTATTGATTGATTGTTGTATCTTCAGTTGTTCAGACAAACTTTACCAACCATAACCCTGAACAAGTCACTCCTGATGCTAATATTGAGGTAGGATGTTGTATCTTCAGTTGTTCAGACAAACTTTACCAACCATAACCCTGAACAAGTCACTCCTGGTGCTAATATTGAGGTAGGATGTTGTATCTTCAGTTGTTCAGACAAACTTTACAAACCATAACCCTGAACAAGTCCCTCCTGATGCTAACCCTTTCCGACCGAATAAAATTTGCATGCCACTATTACCAGGTTGGAATATTTTTTGTCAAAAAATTCCCCAAAACGACATCTGCTAATATTCTACACACCAGAAAGAACTTACATAAGTAATAAGTGTTGTATCATTTTTTATTGATTTGGAATAGTGTCGGGACCTGAAATAAGAAAAAAGTCTTTGTTAGATGACGTCATTCGGCGGTGGTAGAGGCTTGGTTGTAGCTGCGCCATTAACAAACAAGCAAATAAACATGCCATGTCCTATCGAGACTGTGCATGGTCCCGGCTACTGGGTCTTCCCAGTTAAGAAGGGGCAGCGCTATGTGTCTGTCTAGATGACGTCCTTCGGCAGTGGTAGCGGCTCGGTTGTAGCTGCGCCATTAATAATAATAAATTCTTTAAGCACCAAACACGGCGCATAAGGCAGAAACCGTGCTCTCCAGGTTGTACGTTGTGACGCCACTCCTCTTAGCTCTTGCACATTGTTTAATCCCAACGTTCTTCCTTCTCTTATTATTGTTCTTCTGAGTGTTTCTTTTGGTCTTCCTTTTTTCCTCTTACCCTCAGGAACCCAAGTGAGTGCCTGCAATGGTATTCTGTTGTTTTGCATTCGTAGGACATGACCGATATATGAGCATCGTCTTTTCCTTATATAGTTGGAGACATATTTCTGCCTAGAGTCTTCTCTTATTTGTCGATTAGTCTTGAATTCTTTCCAACTGATGTTCATGAGTTTTCCTCTCATGTATTCAGCCAATGATTTTGTTATTTTGCTCTGCAATGTTAACACTGAGATAACATTTATTAAACAGATGAAGCTTGTATGTATATTTTGCGTAATTTTCAAATGTTAGATAATCATTGCTAGCTGCCGATATCTAGTATGAATTTCGTCTTGTTGTTTCCCATTTTACTGCCTTATATAGTTGCGGAGAGCGCGGCCGATTATGAAAGTGACTTTCCACGTGCTGACTACGTTTGAATTGAGAGTAACCTCTCTTATTATGTCTAAGTTAAGCTTGCTACCGAGTTAGTCCCGCCGTTTACAAATTCTTTCCAACGTTGATGTTCACCTTGAGTTTTTTCTTTAAGAAAATATTTGTTAATCGAAAACTTTCTGTAGTTTTTTTCAGCTCGTTGTTCTCCAATGATTTTGTTTTTTTCCAACTCTCATCAAATGATATAAAGAAGCCGTATGCTTTAGGCAAAATTGACACTGATATCACCACCAAGACATACTTGGGAAACTGAGAACAGACAGAAGCATGACCAGATACCTAGTACATAAAAAAAAAAAAATGGTGAGAGAAGTACTTGGGATTACAAGAAAGGAAAACGCAAAACTTAAACTACTAGCGGCAAGTACACATAATGTGAATCTTGATACTTATAACTTGTTAAATGAAGTGAAGCGACATTTCATAGCCGTAGAAGCTGAAAATGCTGCAAGAACTGGTAATAGTAGGTGCCTATCAAATGAACTATGTCTCTATGGAAACACCTGTTGTAAATTGTCACCCAGAAAAAGAACAAATGAAGAGATGGGTGAGCACTTCATTTAAACAGACCACCACCAACTGCCTATTTTAATAAGTACAACCACCTTGCCAATACCAGTGCGCTGGACGAGCCATGCCGTTAAAAGATTAAAAAATTTTAAAGCTGCTGGAGTTGACGAAATTACTGAAATGATTGAGCTGTTTGACCAACCTCGTGATATTATAAATTTGACTACAGTATTTTGAATTGAGAAAGTGATCTATCAGACTGTAATCCCTGGCGGGGTTATCGTACCTGAAAATTAAGTTAATGTTAGAAAGACTTAAATTGCATGCTGACGAAAAGATCAGAGAAGAACAAGCGGGTTTCAGGCCGAAAGATCATTAATTTCACACCGCCAATTTAGAAGAATCAGTGGAAAGGCAATCGCCACTTATTATTTTCATTTTTTCAAAAACTTTGATAGAAACCGCCCATTGTGAAGTGAGGTTTTCCAACAAAAAGAATATAATCAAACCTTGCAAATGTTGTTTAGAACAAATAAAGGTACAGAAGGTTTACTTTGAAACAAGGCTGTATTATGTCACCACTACTTTTTGGAATAGCTATTGATTGGGTTATGAGAAACTATACCCACAATGAACAATTGGGTATAAAATGGACAAATGGAAAATCCTGGGGGACCTGGATTTCGCAGATGATGTAGCATTCTTAAGTTCAACACCAAGACAATCCCAAGAAGCAATAAATAATTTGTGTCATCTCTCGGTTAAAATAGGTCTCCAAATAAATGCCTCTAAAACTAAAAACTGAACGGGGAAAAACATACAGAAAGTTGAAAGTTTAAACAATTTTATTTGGGCAGTAAAATGACTCTTAGATGGTGTCACAAACATCATGAGACCTTTGATATCATCTTGAACGGGGAAAAACTACAGAAAGTTGAAAGTTTCAATTATTTGGGCAGTAAAATGACTCAGGATGGTGACACAACAAGAGAAATCCATACTAGAATTGCTTTGGCAGCTAGCGCCTTCAATAGATTATCTAACATTTGGAAATTACGATCATTTTTTAACCCTGTGAGAGTTGGAAAATAACAAAATCATTGGAGAACAAGCTGAATACATTCGAGAACAAATGTCTTAGAAAAACTCATGAACATCAGTTGGAAAGAATTCAAGACTAATCGACAAATAAGAGAAGACTCTAGGCAGAAATATGTCTCCGACTATATAAGGAAAAGACGATGGTCATATATCGGTCATGTCCTACGAATAGAATACCACTAAGGCGCTCACTTGGGTTCCTGAGGGTAAGCGGAAAAAAGGAAGACCAAAAGAAACACTCAGAAGTAATAAGAGAAGGAAGAACGTTGGGCCTAAATAATGTGCAAGAGCTAAGAGGAGTGGCGTCACAACGAACAACCTGGAGAGCACTGGTTTCTGCCTTATGCGCCGTGTTTGGCGCTTAAAGAATTTATTATTATTTATTATTATTATTTGGAGACCTATTTTAACCGAAAGATGACACAAATTATTTACTGCTTCTTGGGATTGTCTGGGTGTTGAACTTAAGAATCTAAATAAACATCGAGTCTGTGCAGTCCCGGTAGCCGGGTCTTCCCAGTTCAGGTGGGGCAGAGCTATGTGTCCGTTTGATGTCCTACTTCGTCAGTGGTGGTGGCTCGGCTGTGGCTACACCTACGCCTTGAAACATCCGCTTTGGTGACTGGCTGCTCTGCCGGATACCACATACATGTCTCGGAGATATAACCCCCTTTGCAGGGTAGAGAGCCATCAAACCTCGGAACATTGCACACACTCCAAAGTGGGACTGGTGCATTATGCTTCTGAGTCTAGGATGCTCCGTGGGGTTGCAAGAAAGCCCACCTTTGGCAGACATATGGAGTCGGTGGCTTCGCCACCATGCCACTATGCTGTCTGGCTGCTTGTGCCACGGCCGCTGACTGATTGCTCATGTCAGTCTTGTCTCGGAGATATAACCCCCCTGCACGGGTAGAGAGCCATCAAACCTCTTGGTAACGCACACATGCCAAAGTGGGCCTGGTGCAACATGCCGCTGAGTCTAGGATGCTCCCTTGGGGTTGGAACAAAGCCCACAAATCACCTCCCGTAACTGGCTCAAGGGTATGAGTGAATAACTCATCCCCTAAAGGGCAAAAGAGTACAATAACTCACGCCCAGGGATTCACATCAATCAATCAATCACATCAACGATATTTTGTCACAGTGTGGTACATTTTGAAACATTTCCCAGGATGCAAACCAGGTTTATGTGAACATGTTTCATAGTAGTACATTGTCTGACGCCTCTCACCTGGAGTTTTTCTGTCACTGCACACAGCACAGTCCTTTGTTTTTCTGCCAGGAAAAGCATCAATAAAGTGTTGACGCTTATCAAGGCGTTCTTCCACATCTAGTGTTGACGGACGACCCCGGCGACAAGAAGGCTGAGAAGCCCGCTGCTCTTGTACAAGTTGTAAAACAAGATTTTTGCGATACTTTATGTGATCCATTTTTGTCTCTGGATGTGTTTCTTTGAACAAAATATAGCTGTTCACGATAAAAAGGAATATAATCAATCCATTCTACAGAAAAATATTCTTTTACCACGCCACCCTCTTGCATTCCCATTCTCAAAATGACTCCAAAATAAGCCTTTATTTAGGAAATCATTACATCTTTCCATGTATGCCATATGGAGCGTGGAGACAGTGTTTTATTTTTCAATTGGTCAGCTGCATACCGGTTGGTCTTGTTGACTATCTCCTCTAGCAATGATGATGTGAAAAACAACTGAAAGAAACCACAAATATTGTCAGGAATATCACAATCAAGAAACTGTACACCTGCATTGTGTACTGAAAATTGTAAATGATTTATACAACAAGTCTGATTGAGATAACTTCACCCATTGAGCTGGTACTTCCTCACTTTCACCATCTTCATTAGGTCACTGTCATCGCTACTGCCAGGTTCATCACTGGTACTGGAATCATCTGTTACAGAATCGCCTAATATAAAATCACTGTCATCTATATTTATCTCATCACTTTCACTACCACTATTGTCAGTCTCCTCTAGAAAAGTCACTACTTCGGAGGCAGTCATTTGCCAGGCACATTTGCTTGTTGGTGCCATTGTTTCCCCCCTACGTTCTACTATTCAGTTTACCACAAATAGTTCATTTCCCTGTTTCACCGCACGAATTTGTGCCATAAAATAACGGTACATTGCCTCGGCTAACTGGGAAAGACAGACGACCGTAAAACCAGTTGTTTCGTCGTGTGTCTAACTGGGTAAGACATTCAACCAGAACGGGAAAAATCGATTGTCTTACCCAGTCAGACACATGACCGGAAAGGGCTAATATTGAGGTAGGATGTTGTATCTTCTGTTGTTCAGACAAACTTTACCAACCATAACCCTGAACAAGTCACTCCTGATGCTAATATTGAGGTAGAATGTTGTATATTCAGTTGGTCAGACAAACTCTATCAACCATAAACTGAGACAATCACCCCTGATCCTAATAGTGAGGTTGGTTGTTGTATATCCATTTTTTCAGACAAACTATATCAGCCTTTTTAAGAGTCTTATTCAGCTTGCTTGCTTGTTATTTCTTTTTGTTTATTAATTATTTTTATTTGGTATTCTTATTTGAACTTACAGATTAAAAAACACACCCTACCCTCACAGGACCTGCATTATATTTACAAATTTCCTTTGTACTATGTATGTGTGTATGTATATGCTTGTACAGGTACATAAGTCATGGTAGTAATGAGAAAGAGATTTCAGAAAAACACACATCACCTACATTTTAAATTTTTGTTTAGCCTGTCTTATAAATGTCTGATAGATCTAAATTTTTGTTTAGCCTGTCTTATAAATGTCTGATAGATCTAAATTTTTGTTTAGCCTGTCTTATAAATGTCTGATAGATCTAAATTTTTGTTTAGCCTGTCTTATAAATGTCTGATAGATCTAAATTTTTGTTTAGCCTGTCTTATAAATGTCTGATAGATCTAAATTTTTGTTTAGCCTGTCTCATAAATGTCTTGATAGATCTAAATTTTTGTCAGGCTGATTATGACCACAGCTGTGTTAAAATGGAAATACAGTATACTGACTTCTTGGAAGTGACAGATGGTAAACAACACCTAGGTTCATGTGGAGATGAGGAAGGTATAGATTATATTAAATTCATGCTGAATATTATTTTTTAAATTCATATTTTGACTAACTTAAGTTGTTTAAATGCTTGTACAGTATAACACTTAATAATACTAAGAAGGCATTAGGCCTTTCACATACATTTTTAAAGCATTTCAAAATAGTCAATAAACTTGTGTAATATATAAGTATTTCATCATTATCTAAGCACTATGCTTATATTTGTTTTTATAATAATTTTCTTACATACAGGACATACATTTCATAATTTATCTGTGCTCATTATTTTCAACATTTCAGACATATATTCCTGTTCCCTGTGCAACATTGGTTTCCTCCAACTTGATGTCCTAGATGAACATATAAAAACAGTACACAGCAATGGATTCTGGGAGTTTGATAATAAACATGAAGATCTTCAGGATGGGTTACCACTGGGCAGTGGAAATAAAATAAATAAAATAGGAGATGATACCTCATCTGATGCAGTAAGACAAGATAATGATACCTCTGCTGATGCAATAAGAGAAGATAACATCAAACTGAGACTCACAGATAAAGAACAATTACTCTACAGCCAGGAAAGGACAGTTAAAATTTGTGACATACTAAATGGTAAAATGTCAGCTTTAAAGACTGAAGTATGTAATGTAAATTGTAGTAAAATATTTTATGTCCATGAGAAAAATGTTCAGCCTAGTGTGAGTGACAGAGCTGTTGCTACCTGCAGTGATTTAAAAATTAATTCTCATGAGAAACTAGGGGAAGATAAGTCCTACAAGTGTGATATTTGTGGTGAATTATTTACTGGGAAAGATAACCTACAGCAGCATAACAGAATATATGCAGGAGAGAAGCCTTTAAATTGGGATGTCGTATTTGCTCAGAGATGTCATCTACAAGTACATAAAAGAATCCATTCAGTGGAGAATCCTGTCATGTGGGATTTTTGTGGTGCAGCATTTATGCGAAGAGGTGACCTAAAAGTCCATAAAAGAAAACATACAGGAGAGAAGCCTTACAAGTGTGATGTTTGTGATGTAGCATTTACTCGGAATAGTAGCTTACAAAGACATAAAAGAACCCATACGGGCACAAAGCTGTACAAGTGTGATGTTTGTGGTGTAGTATTTGCACAAAAAGGTAATCTAAATAGCCATAAAAGAATACATACAGGAGAGAAGCCTTACAAGTGTGATGTTTGTGGTGTAGCATTTACACATAAAGTTCATCTAAATAGCCATAAAAGAATACATACAGGAGAAAAGCCTTTCAAGTGTGATGTTTGTGGCATAGTCTGTACTCAAAGAAGTAATCTAGAAGTACATAAAAGAATACATACAGGCAAGAAACCTTACAAGTGTGATGTTTGTGGTGGAACTTTTTCTCACAATAGTAACTTACAGGCGCATAAAAGAATACATACAGGAGAGAAGCCTTACAAGTGTGATGTTTGTTGTGTAGCTTTTACACTTAAAGGTCATCTAAGTAACCATAAAAGAATACATACAGGAGAAAAGCCTTACAAGTGTGATGTTTGTGGTGCAGCATTTACTGAGAATAATAAGTTACAAAGACATAAAAGAACACATACAGGAGAGAAGCCTTACAAGTGTGATGTTTGTGGTGTAGCATTTGCACATAAAGCTAATCTAAATAGCCATAAAAGAACACATACAGGAGAGAAGCCTTACAAGTGTGATGTTTGTGGTGCAACATTTACACATAAAGGTCATCTAAATAGCCATAAAAGAATACATACAGGAGAGAAGCCTTACAAGTGTGATGTTTGTGGTGCAACATTTACTCAGAATAGTAGCTTACAAGAACATAAAAGAAAACATACAGGAGAGAAGCCTTACATGTGTGATGTTTGTGGTGTAGCATTTACTCGGAATAGTAGCTTACAAAGACATAAAAGAACACATACGGGCAAGAAACTTTACAAGTGTGATGTTTGTGGTGTATCATTTAGTAATCTAAATAAACATAAAAGAATACATACAGGAGAGAATCCTTACAAGTGTGATGGTTAAGGTGTAGCATTTGCACATAAAGGTAATCTAAATAGCCATAAAAGAATACATACAGGAGAGAAGCCTTACACGTGTATGTTTGTGGTGTAGCATTTACACATAAAGGTAATCTAAATAGCCATAAAAGAATACATACAGGAGAGAAGCCTTACAAGTATTATGTTTGTGGTGCAACATTTACTCAGAATAGTAGGTTACTAGAACATAAAAGAATGCATACAGGTGAGAAGCCTTACAAATGTGACGTTTGTAGTGCAACATTTACTCACAATCATCATGTGACGTATTCTTTCCAGAACGTTGTCTCCATTACAGCTGCTCTGAACGCATCACGATTCTGGGCAAGTCGACCTGCATCAGCCAAAGACAAGTTCAGACTCTCTGTGATGTCCTGGGTCCACCGTCGTCTAGGTCGACCCCTTCCCCTTTTTCCAGGGACCATGCCTTCCATCACTGTTTTTTTACTCACAATAGCAGCTTACATTTACATAAAAGAATATGTACAGGTGAGAAGCCTTACAAGTGTGATGTTTGTGGTGTAGCATTTAGTAATCTAAATAAACATCAAAGAATACATACAGGAGAGAATCCTTATGAGTGTGATGTTTGAGGTGCAGCATTTACTGTTATGGATCCCGTCACACACCCATTGAGGCATATTGGGAATAAGGTGTTAGGCCCATATTTTCTTGACCTTCGGCACACTAGGGGTGATGTGGTCAGCATCATGCCGGCATTTACTGGTATGGGTATGCTAAAAGTACAGAAAAGAGTACATACAGGAGATGTTTGTGGTGTAACATTTACTAAGAGAGGTAACCTGAAAGCACATAATAGAATACATACAGGATAGAAGTCCTACAATTGTGGCTTTTATGTTTGTGTATTTTTAAACTGCAGAAAGCCTACACAAACATACAAGAATACATATGAGGGGTAATCCATACAAGTGTGGTTTTTTTTGTTTTTGATCCTGCAGTTACTTAGATTGTTGGCCTACAGAAAGCTTTCACACTAACTCACAGTCCTCACTCTCTCAAACTGCCACACTTATCTCCCAGTTCTCTTGCTTTCTGTCTCTTAAACTGTTTCACTAATCTCAGTCCTCTCTCGCTCTCTCTCTCTCTCTCTCTCAAGCTTTCTCACAGTCTGTCTCTTAAAGGTAAAGGAACCCGTTACACGCCCATTGAGGCATATTGGGAATATGGTGTTAGGCCCATATTATCTTGACCGTCGGCACACGAGGGGTGATGTGGTCGGCATCACGCCGGCCGCCTTAACCTTCCCAGAGTAGCTCTGGTACCCATTTGGGGCTGGGTCAACCCAGGAGCCGTTTGTGGCCTAAAAATTTTCCGCGTCATCTGGGGATCGAACCATAGACCACTGCGCTAGGAAGCCAGTGCACTAACCACTATGCTACCGCGGCTCCTTCTGTCTCTTAAACTGCCTTACAAATCTCACAATCTCACTCCCTCAAACTGCCACACTAATCTCCCAGACCTCTTGCTTTCTGTCTCTCAAACTGGCTCACTAATCTTACAGTTCTGTCTCTCTCTCAAGCTTTCTCACTAACCTCACTGCCCAGACCGAATAAACATAGCTAACAGGTGGGCTAAACATTAATCTCAAGAATACAGAATGTGACCGTTGGTGGATCGACAGACTGTAGTCGATGCTACTCAATTTTAATGGTTGTTCTTTCACTGTCCTGATGTTTGTGTTGAGTCAGAACTAACTATTTAGGACTTCACGATACATCACTCCTGGTACGTTTTCAATGATTTTATTGGGTGTTACCAATCTCGACATATGTACAATTAAAATATGGATTAAAAAGTAGACATCTGCATTTCTCTTCTTGACGTGTGTCATGATGACGTACACAGTTTTGTAGACACACACACAAAATCATACTGTACTCTACACTTGACAGTTATTCTAGATCTTGTAGTCTATGACAGTTCTGTAGATTTCACTGGTCGAGGTTAATTCTCTTGTTCACGAATGCTCATTATGTTAGTCTGACTGTCTATTATACTATACTTCATTTCCATTGTGTTTAAGGTGATTCTTGAAATTATCAGTTGACTGGTCGACACTGGAGAATCTTGGTTTGGTTTCAAGATTGATACCCTAACGTAGTTTTTGGGAGGCGTAAATTTTATAAACGGGATGACACGTACCTTCTCTCTAATGTGGACATCTCTGTCCAACAAAATACATCACAACAAACTTCTATCCAAAATAGGAATCACTTCTCACACACAATTCATTCTTGAATCCATAACTTGGTGTTG